>VZRR01002315.1:0-22583 GCA_013398015.1 Oreocharis arfaki
TGAGCCTTCCTGGGACACCCAGGTTTGCAGGGATGAGCCTTCCCGGGAGGCTCAGCCCGGTGCTGGCAGGGCTCAGTCACTCCCAAGGGGAGGAGAAGTGGAACGGGGGGGGGAAACTGAGTCACGGAGCTGCTCCATTAAAATGCCGTTCCAAAGGGATGGCTGTGAAGGGGATCCTGACTCGGTGTCCCCTCAGAGCCGTGTCCCCAGTGTCCCCTCAGAGCCGTGGCCAGGGATCAGCTTTCCCTTTGGATGCATCCAGAGCCAGCACAACCTCTCACATGAAACACAATTCCAGCTCTTTTTTTAAACCCTCCAGAACACCAAGGAACCCCCTCAAATCCCCCCGGAGACTCCCAGATGCTTCCCCAGTCCTCCCAAGGCGATGGTCGCGCTGGTGGCACTGGAGTGCCCCTGCCCCCTGCTGCAGCTGCCTGGATTTCCACTGGCATTTTCCTGGTGCAGATGCCACCTTTCCTCTCCCATGATTAATGCCCTTGGAAATCCAGGGAAAGCAGCAGCTGCTTCTGCCTCCTCGGCTTCCACGGAGCAGCTGAGGGGGAAAAGCCTCCTTTTGTTCCAGCATCTCCTGGCTTCAGGAAGAGCCTTTTATTCCCCGAGGTTAGGGAACCACGGTGGGTAAAGCTGGAGCATCCTGCTTTTCCCACCGGGATCTGTGGCAATCCGAGCGCCTGGGCCGGCCCAGGGCCCCCTCCGGCAGGGATGTGGCCGGGAATTGGGAATGGAAGGGTCAGGATGGGTCTTGGTGGGGCGCAGCTTGTGCCTGGCCAGAGAAGGGGCTGCACAGCCCAGAGAGACCCCAAATCAGCCTGGATGGATCCAAACCCAGCCCTGGGACCCCACAGATCCTTCAGCAGGAATCATGGAATGGTTTGGGTTGGAATGGACCTCAAAGATCAACCCTGTCACGGGCAGGGACGCCTTCCACTATCCCAGGCTGCTCCAGCCCGGCTTGGGACATTCCCGGGGCAGCTGCAGCTTCTCTGGGCACCCTGTGCCAGGGCCTCCCCTCCCTCCCAGGCAGGAATTTCTCCCTAAAATCCCATCTCATCCCATTCTCCTTAGGCACGAGGTGACTGAGCCGTGGCAGCAGGTGAGAGAATTCCAAGCAGGAAGGGAAGCTGCCGTTTGCAAGGCGGCCACCAAGAGGTGCCAGCAGCTCTTCCAAAGCCTCGGCAGCTCCTCCAGCTCCGCTCCAGATTTATCCCTTTCTCCCATTTCTCCAGCCCGGTTCCAGCTCTGCCGGGGACACCGTGTGCTGTGCTTGGAGGAGCAGGAAGCATCCTGAATGTCCCAAATCCCAGAGCTCGGAGGAGCTGGATGATCCCCCCCGCCCCAGTTCACAGCAGGCCCGGAGAGCAGCACAGAAGGGTTTTCCTGGGAGCACTGCCAGGACCAGCTGGAGCAGGAATGCCAGCATCCTGGGATGCCAAGGGGACCGAGAGCCTTCACTGCCACCAGTTCCAGAACGCTGCGGCCCTGCTCGGCAGCAATGGGAAGCAAAGCCACCAGATGCTTCCCGGCAGCTGCTCCCACCCGCTGCTTTTAGGGAAAATCTCGGCATTCCCCTGTGCCAGGCATCCTGCCTGCTCCATGAGGAGTGGAACCAGGGCTGCTCCCACCTCAGGTGTGACAGGAGGAGGAGGAGGAGGAGGAGATGAATCCTGCAGGGAGCCATGGAGACACCGGGCAGGGGCACAGGGAAGAGGAGGGTGGAGACTCCACAGCTCCGGCTGCCAGCTCCAAGGAAAGGGATTTACCCGGCTGGGATTTCACTCCATCTCCACCTGATTTACACACCTCCAGCCTCCAGCCTGATCCCCTTTTCCTGCCCTCCCTCTGGAGCTGCTCACAGGCAAAGCTCCCACAGCGAAGCAGCTGCCAGTGCCGAGCTGAGCACGACCAGGGGTGTTTAACGGGGAGAAGGGAGAGGGATAAACTCCCCAAAATCCCCCCAAAATCCCCGTGTGCACCTCCAGCAGCACTCCGGGGCACTCAGCTGCCCCCTGCCCAGCTCCACGGATCCCAGAGAGGGAAGAACACGGAAGCACAGCGGGACCACGGAGCACAGGAAGCTTTTCTCACGCCCGACGAGCACAGCGCGAGGGCAACGCGGCGGCACCGGCAATTTCTCCCACTCCCTTTGCCACTCCTGTGCTTCCAGGCAAGTTCCATCAATCCACAGATCTCCAGCCCCCCTGGCACAGGATGAGGCGGGGCAGCCAAGCTCCAAGGGCAAAGGCTTGTGCAAAAAGCGGGATTGGGTCTTACCTGGCACTTTGGAATGTGGCCGACGCGGATTTTCCAATGGCCCCGAATCCAACTCCCACTGCCAGGCCCTCTGGAACAGCAGGGAAAAGCCAGTAAGGTCCAGCCCTGCGCCCACCCCTCCTCCTGTGCTCCGTGGGAGGCAGCAGGACCCCAGCCCAGGAGGATCCCGCTCCTTTGGATCCACGGGAATTCAATCCAGCACTGCCCGGGGAATTCCCACCATGGAGCCAAACCTGTTCCTTGGGAACGGCTCCCACTGCCCCCAAATCGCCCAACTGGGACACGAGGGAGCACCCAGGGCAGGGGCTGAGCCCTGCAGGGCTGGGGTGGCCCCGGGGACGCTCTGAGGGCTCAGCAGAGCTGAGGCACAGCTCTGGAAAAGGCATTTCCAGCCACGGAGCTCCACAGAATCCGCCCTGGCACCGCTCTTCCCCAAGATCCCTTGGGAAGGGTGACTCGCCCAGGGAGCAGAACTCAAAGGGGGAAAAGCCCCTTGTTGGTAATTCCCGTCCTAAATCATCGGTGTGAGGAACAAAACCGGCTCTGAGAGAGGGGCAAGGCCCCGCTGCGGAGCGGGAAACTCCCAATTGCCGGGAGCACGGATCCCAAAGGCCGGGAACGAACGGCGGCAGATGGTGCGTGGGGAAGGGCCGGGCTGCACGGGGAGAAGCTGCAGCGTGCGGGGAGGAGGAGGGGACACGGCAGCCTCGGGGCTCGGCCAGGCAGGACACGGAGCTGGGACACGGAATGGGCTGGAGGGACCTCAGAGCCCATCCAGAGCCACCCCTGCCGCGGCAGGGACGCCTCCCGCTGTCCCGGGCTGCCCCCGCCTGGCCTTGGGCACTGCCAGGGATCCAGGGGCAGCCACAGCCGCTCTGGCAAATCCATTCCAGCCCCTCCCCACCCTCACGGGCGGGAATTCCTTCCCAAAATCCCATCTGAACCCCGGGACAGCGAAGAACTTCCCGCAGGCGCTGCGGGACCAAAGCCCCTCAGCGTGGGATGAGAGAGAGAAAGGGAAGCATCCCTCTCCCACTTCCCACACCGCTTTTGCCAAGGGTTTCAGCCTCTGGAGCAGCTGCCGGCTCCTCTCGGCTCATCCCGTTTATCTCCCGTGGAAAAGGCACCGGATGAGTTCATCGGGGCAGAACAAAGAGCCAGAAATGGCCCAGCTCAGGGGAACGTTTCCATCGAACCCAAACAAAGGGATTTCGCCTCTCCTGGGCTTCCCTGGCTCTACAATCCCGGGCGTTTTATCCCGATCCGGCATTACCAGGGATCAGCCTAATCCCCCGCTCGCTCAGGGATCCTCCCCGAGGCGTTCTCCTCCCTGCTCCTTTCCCAAGGAAAGGGGAAAAAAAGGCTCCCAAACCTCGGGCTGGAGGGGAGAAGCACGCTGGAGGGGAAATGTGGGATGCTCCTGGGAGCCCTGGGTGCTTCCCTGTGCTGCCAGATCCAAACCAGCCCCGACACCAAAGGCCTGGATGAGGATAATCCACAAAACACACCAATTTTTTTTTTTCCTAAAAAATATCCTCGCAGGAATTTTCCCTAAAAAAACACCCTTGCAGGAATTTTTCCTAAAAAATATCCTTGTAGGATTTTTTCCCTATAAAAAACCCCTTGCGGGAATTTTTCCTATAAAAAACCCCTTGCAGGATTTTTTCCTAAAAGACATCCTTATAGGAATTTTGCCTAAAAAACACCCTTGTAGGATTTTTCCCTTAAAAAAACCCTTGCAGGAATTTTCCCTTAAAAAAACCCTGGCAGGATTTTTCCCTAAAAGATATCCTCACAGGNCTTAAAAAAACCCTTGCAGGATTTTTTCCCTAAAAGATATCCTCACAGGAATCTCGCCTGAAAAAACTATAATTACAGGAAGTTTGCCTAAAAAAACATCCTTGCAGGAATTTTTCCTATTAAAAAACCCCTTGCAGGATTTTTTTTCCTAAAAAAACAACCTTGCAGGAATTTTTCCTTTAAAGTATCCTGGCAGGAATCCTGCCTAAAAAATATCCTTGCAGGAAACTCCTGTGGGGATGCAGCAGGGCAGGGAAGGAGGAGGAGGAGGAAGAGGAGGATCCGTGGAAATGGGAACAGGAGAAGCAACTCACAAATCCCACAGAAATCTCGGGTTTGGAGGGAAGGTGGAAATGAAAGGAAAAGCGGGATTTGTCAAAAGCTTCTTCCTACAAAACATCCCCCCAGCTCTGCCTGAGGGGATTTCAGGGCAGGTGAGGGGAGCACGGCTCAGGTGAGGCCAGTGCCTGCAGAATTTGGGGGGGAAATAGCAGGAATTATGGATTCAACAGCAGGAATGATGGAATTAATAGCAGGAAATACAGATTTAACAGCAGGAATTACAGATTTAACAGCAGGAATTACGGATTCAACAGCAGGAAATGCCTTTTTCTGTAAGGACAGGAGAGTTTGGGGTGCTGAGCAAGCCCTTTGCACGAGAAGGACGTGGGTACCGGCACGGACACGCGGAGCTCATCCCACAAAATTCCCCCCTGGGACCAAACACCGCGGGATCCGCACATCCCACATCCCTGGCCAGGGCTGGGAGTGGCACTGCCCCCCTCCCCCGGCGATTCTGGAGCTGATTCTCCTGGCTCAGCGCACGGAGAGGCTTCCTCCAGGAAGGTTCTCCAGCTGCCAATGCCTCATCCATAATTCATCCCGCTCTTGGAAGAGCTGTGAAGTTCCTAGTGGGAAATTAATCTTGCCGTAATGAGGTTTGGATTTCTCCGAGAGTTCAAGCACGGCCCCGTCGCTGCCACTCCGAGGTTTTTCCCTCCGGACCTTCCCAGCTCCCTCTAGGAAACATCATTTTGCTCAGGGATCAGCAGATTCCAGGGATTTTCCAGTTTTTAGGTCCCCACCACGGCAGCACCAGCAGGAGGAGGTGGAAGTCGCTTTGGAAAGGCTTTTTCCCTTCTATGGAAACGGTTTGGGTTGGGAGGGACCTTAAAGATCCCCCAAATCCCACCCCCTGCCGTGGCTGGGACACCTCCCACCGTCCCAGGCTGCTCCAGCCTGGCTTTGAACAACTCCAGGGAGCCAGGGGCAGCCACAGCTTCTCTGGGAATTCCATCCCAGCCAGGAATTCCTGCCCAAGATCCCATCCAATTCCATTCTCTGGCCGTCTGAAGCCATTCCCTGTGTCCTGTCCCTCCATCCCTTGTCCCCAGTCCAGCTCTCCCGGAGCCCCTTTAGGCCCTGGAAGAGGCTCTGAGCTCTCCCTGGAGCCTTCTCCAGGCAGGATCTGAAGCTCTCCATGGAGATCCCAACAGCAGCTGGGACGGAATCCCGTCGGCCAGGCAGGATTCCAGAGCCCAGCTGGGTTTGTGCCTTCCCTGCAGCAGCAGCAGCAGCCAAAAAAACGAGGCCAGACCCCTCCTAACAACGCCCCAAACCCAAACTCCCTCCAGCAGCCACGAGCACGACATCCCAACGATTTTCCAGCCTCATCCATGGTTATCTGTGCTCGGAATTGTTCACTCCTCCCCTCCCTCCCCCCAGGATTTGCTGGAGGGGCACACGGTGGGACAGGGAGGGAGGAAAGCACAGCCAGAGCTGCCTCCAAAACACTGGAAAATAAACCCATTTCAGGGCTGTTTTACACCAAAATGCCCCGAGGGAGCACACAAATAAAGGTGTGAGCATGGCTGGGCGCTGCGACGATGGGAAGCGCTCCAGCAATTCCAAGCTCACGAGGAAAAGAGGTTCTGGGGGACAAAATCCCGTCGAGAGTTGTGGGGATGGCACAGGAGGAAAGCACGGCACAGCCAGGCAGGGGGAAAACGGGGGGGGAATTGGATTTTTGGGAGGGGAATGGCAGGAATCCAGCACAGACCTGCTCCAGGCATGGCTCTCCCAGCCAAAAAATGGGAATTTCTCCATTGGAGGTGTTCCTAAAGCACTGACCCGGCAGTGCCTGAGGTGTGGGATGTGCAAACACGAAGCTGCAACACCTCAGAAGGCCCTGCCGTGCCCAGGCAGCTCGGGTGAAGATAAAAACTTCTGATGCTGCAGCTTTGCCTCCCAGTTTTCCAGGGACTGGGTCCTGTCAGGGTTGTGCAAGAGGTGATGCAAAGCAGGGAGGTGATGCCAGGGGCAGCCAGCGCCTGGAAAAGCAACCAGCTGCAATTCCCAGCTCTCCAGAGCTCAGCAGCAGCAGAACGGACACGGAGAAAACCCAAATTATTGGGGAATGAAAGGATTCAGGCGGGAAAATCCTTATGGAATCATCGAGCCCAACATTAACCCACCAGACCCCGTCCCCAAACGTGGCTGTGTGGGGTTGCAGTGCCATGGAAAGGGGATTTAAAGGTCCCCGGGCAATTCCCGGGAGCTTTTCCGGGAAAAAGCCTCCAGCCCTGGGTGCTCAGCCCAGCAAAGGCAGCCCAGCCCAAGGGTTTGAATCAGGGAGGGCAAATCCAGGGGGGTGGGACACAGGGGACTCTGGGCAACTCCAGGCAAGAGATCTGGGGAAAAAACAGATCTGGGGAAAACCAGATCCAGGGGAAAACCAGATCCAGGGGGAAATCAGATCCAGGGGAAAACCAGATCCAGGGGAAAACCAGACCCAGGGGGAAATCAGATCCAGGGGGAAATCAGATCCAGGGGAAACCCAGATCCAGGGAAAACCAGATCCAGGGGAAAAACCAGATCCAGGGAAAAAACAGATCTGGGGAAAACCAGATCCAGAAGAAAACCAGATCCAGGGGAAAACGAGCCCAGGAGAAGCCGTNGATCCAGGGAAAACCAGATCCAGGGAAAACCAGATCCAGGGAAAAAACAGATCTGGGGAAAACCAGATCCAGGGAAAACCAGATCCAGGGAAAAACGAGCCCAGGAGAAGCTGTGGTGTTGCCTGAGGGTCTGCGGGCATTCAGGTGGAATTTGGGAGGCAGGAGGCAATCCTGCTCATTGCTAACCCCGATCTAACCCCCACAGGAGCCAGCCCACCCTCATCCCACCCCGTTCCCCTTTCCTCCTCCTCCCACAGCACGGAGGAAATCCTCACTCCAACCCACGGAGCCGCAGCAGCCGAGCAGGAGCTGAGACTCAACCTCCGCCTGAGTTGAAGGGATTAACGCAGCTGTGCAGCATCCCAGAGCTCCTCCGTCCTGGAAATGCTTCTCTGGAAGCAGAAAACTCCTTCCCAAGGGGACAAAGCCGAGCTCGGCTCCAAGCAGGGGCCGGCCCTGCTGGAGACGGGCTCTCCTGCCCCCGCAGCACCTGAACCCATCAGAGATATTTAAAGTTTCATTGCCAGCACGTAAATGCTTTCTCAGGCCGCTGCTCAGCGGGGTTTAATGTGACAGAGCCGAGATGTGATGGGGACAAGGCAGGCGAGCAGCTCCCACATGCATATTTCAGTGGAATATTTCATTCCAGCTGGTGAAAATCCGGGATTTCATTGGCTTTTGTCACCTCTGCGGCCTTGCTGCTGACAAAACACCGCTGTGGCATCGGTGCCCGTCGCTGGCTGCCTCCCAATGAGCTTCTGACGGATGAGCTGCTGGCAGGGGGACAGCAGAGACCTCCCTGTCCCCCCTGAACCGTGTGAGGCTCTGGAAGCCACAGAATCACCTTCCCATGGGGCTGGGCTTGCTGCCATTCCGGAGCCTCAGCCTCCATCCAGCCGGGAGGGGCAGGGGGAGCCCTGAGGGAGCTGAGCCGGCGGCCACGGAGCCAAAACCAGCCTGAGAGCAGCAGCCACGGCTGGGGATGTCACCTGGGCCCTGAGAATGTCACCTGGGCCCTGAAAATGTCACCTGGGCCCTGAGAATGTCAGCTGGGCCCTGAGAATGTCACCTTGGGTCCTTCACTGAGGGCATCACCCACACCTGGGGATGTCACCTGGATCTCTCACCTGAGAATGTCACCTGAGCCCTGAAAATGTCACCTGGGTCCTTCCCTGAGGGCATCACCCACGGCTAGGGATGTCACCTGAGCCTTGAGAATGTCACCTGTGTCCTTCACCAGGAGATGTCACCTGCATTTCTCACCTCAAAATGTCAGCTGTGTCCTTCCCTGAGGACATCACCCACAGCTGGGGATGTCCCCCGTGTCCCTCGGCCGGTGCTGGAGCCTCTCCCAGCTCCCTTCCCACCCTTCCCACCCCCCTGCATGGAATCCCAGGGATGCAGAGCGAGCGTTCCCCCGCCCCGAGGCGCTCGGCGGATGAAAACGCCCCGGGCCGTGCCGAGGAGGTGACGATTAACGGGAGCTTTAAGGAGAGGTCGGGGGCACCTTTCCCGGAGCAGCCGCCCCGTCCTGATCCCGGTGAGTCAGCGCCGCCGGGACGCTCCGGAGGGAGCCGAGCTCCCGGCTCCGTCCCCAAGGGCCGCGTCCCCTCTGACCTCTCTCCTCCCCCGGCTGCTCGGGGCCATCACGTCACAGCTCCGTGGCCAACAGTCCCTGCTGGTCCCTGACGCACCCGCAGGGTCCCTCTGGGATTATCCCAGAGATGGGCAGCGGGAGCCACGTCCCTGCTGGATTTTCTCTCCAGAGCAGAAGCGCTGTGAAAAATTCATGGCTGTTCCAAGGTGCATCCTTCCATCCCTCCGAGCCGGCTCCAGGGCCAGCACTCTGCTCCACTTCCCTGAAATCCCATGGAACTGCTGCCCCACGTGCTCCCTGCAGCCACCAGCGCCTCCCCTTACCTGCGTCCTCCTCGGAATGCAGCGCAAAAATGCCTTTTCCTCCTTTTCCTCACTAAAAATCACCCCTCCCAGCAGGAACGGGGGGTGCTCCGAGTGCCCAGGAACAGCCAGGGCAGCAGCACGGGCGGCAGGGGCAGGGGAATGTTGGAATTCCAGGAAGAGGCATCACCCAGGCGGGGCACAGACGAACGGGTGCAGCTACCCTGGCTCCCGTTCCCCTGCTCTGCTGAGCCCCAGCGGGTTCCCAGACCCTCATTAAAGGCAACGACTGGAAAATGGCCCCAATTCCAACAGCCCCACGGAAAATAAAATCGTCAATCCAGAGGGATGTTCCCAGGCTCCGATGGATCTGGGAGAACACCCAGAGAAGTGAGCGCAGCTCTTTCTAACTGAGACGCAATCCTGTGCTCACGGCCCATCCCAAGGGGCACTGAGAGCTCGGGAGCGCCTGTCCCGGGAGGATGAATCCAATCAATTTCTGCTAATGACAAAGCACCCGGCCTGGAAAGCACCTCCCTTCCCAGCAACTCCAATCTGCCAGCACAGCACGGAACCTCTGCCTCCTGCAGCCCCCTCCCCACGTCCCCGTGCTCCATCCCAGGCCGCTGTGCTCAGCGCTGGGGGCAGAAGCTGGGCTGGATGCAGAGCAGCGAGGCCTTTCCCTGCAGGGAGCAAAGGGATGAGCCCGGGGTGGGCTTCCCTGCTGGAGTCTGGGGCCAGCCGGCTCAGCCCAACCCAGCCCAGCGCTAAGGGAAAAGGGAATTTCAGGTTTCCGTGGCAACGTTCCGGGGGTTGGAAGCAGCACCTCGTGCCGGCCTGGGAGCAGCCCCGCTGCCTTTCCTGGAGGATGCTCCAGGGCAGGGATGCTCCCAGGGGTGGGGCGGGTCCCTGCTGTCACCCGAGCGGATTTTGGGGCTGGGGAACGCTCATTTCCCAACAGCCGGCGGGGAGCGGGGCAGGGAATCGGCACCAACACCCGCAAGTCCTCCCCGCCTCCCTGCCACACACCGGGAAGGGACCAGGTCTGCAGGAGCCACCAAGGGTCCCCATGAGATCCCTGTGAGTCCTCTGAGGGAGCTGGGAAGGGTCTGGAGCCCCAGGAGAGGGTGAGGGAGCTGGGAAAGGGGCTCAGCCTGGAGCAAAGGAGGCTCAGGGGGGACCTTGTGGCTCTGCACAACTCCCTGACAGGAGGGGGCAGCCGGGGGGGTCGGGCTGGGCTGCCAGGGAACAGGGACAGGAGGAGAGGGAACGGCCTCAGGCTGGGCCAGGGGAGGCTCAGGCTGGAAGAACCCTCCATGGAAAGGGTTGGAATGGGCTGGTGGAGTGCCCATCCCTGGAGGTGTCCAGGGAAGGCCTGGACGTGGCACTCAGGGCTCTGGGCTGGGGACAAGGTGGGCACCGGGCACAGCTCGGGCTCGATCCTGGGAGGCTTTTCCAACCTCAACGGCTCTGGAATTCTGAGACTCCAGGGAGAGCCCCAGGGCAGGAAGATGAGCAGAATATGGCCCTTGGTCCTCTCCTCGAGCATGAGGGGCTCCTGCAGCATCTCCCCACTGGGGGAAGCCCCCGAAACCAGGCAGCAGAGCCACCCCCGCCTGCACACCCAGCCCGAGCTCGGAGCAGGGCAGAGCCCTCCAGGAGCATCCCGGGAGCTTCCCACGGCCCTGCCAGGCTCTGCCAGGCTCTGCCAGGCTCTGCCAGGCCCTGCCAGGCCCTGCCAGGCTCTCCTCCCCCTCCCACAGCAGCACAAAGGGAGAGGCTGCGCAGCTCACACCTCGCTAATTGTTATTTGCGATACACCAGCAACATTTTAATTAATCCGGAGTCTTCAGCATAACAGCCACCCAAGGTACAGAGCTAAACCAGAATAAACAGGGCTTGATTAAATCCATAATTAATGTTCCACTAAAGCCGGCGCATTTGAATATTAATTAGCAGGAAGAGGCTGCGGTTTGGCATCTCCTGTCATTATCAATTTATCCTTTCCATTGGCATTCCCAGCTTCGGAGCAAATCATCCAACCTTTCCCCCACCAACACGGAGAGGCTGTGGGAGGCTGGGCTGGGGGTTCTGTTCTCTCTCAAGCTGCTCCCACCCTGGAAACAAAGCCAGAGGCACTGCCAGGACCAAACCAGCTCAGCCCTAAAAGGGGCTCGAAGTCCATAAAACAATAGGCAACAGGAGGAGAGCAGGGATGGAGCTTGGGGCAGCGCACAGAGGGAACCGAGGCCGAGTTCGGGCTTGGAGTGAGGATTCAGAGCAGCTGCAGCCCATCAGAGGCAGCCCAGAGACCCAACAGGGGGAGCGTGGAGCTCCCTCCTGCAGCACCTGGAGCATCCCGGGCCCTCCCGGGGCTGTGTGAGGAGGTACAGGAGGGATGGAAAAGCCTTGGGAAGGACCTGGGCGCCTCTGGGGGAGGGCAGAGGGCTCGCAGGGAAGCAGAGGGAGCACCAGCCACGGCACCAGGGCCAGGAGCTGCTGCCAGAGGAAGCTGGAGAAGAGCAGGCTCTGGAGAGGGCCCACAGAGCCCTTTCAGTGCTGTTTAAGCACTCATAAAAGATGATATTCCTTAGAAGAGCTTGGGAAGAAGACGGAGAGTGGCTTTTCATGCCAGCAGCTGTGACAGGACAAGGGGGAACGGTTTGAAAGGGGAGGAGGGAGGATTTCCATGAAACGTCAGGAATTAATTGCTCCCTGCAGGGCTGGGGAGGCCCTGGGATGGATTTCCCAGAGAAGCCGTGGCTGCCCCATCCCTGGAAGCATCCAAAGCCAGCTTGGAGCAGCCTGGCACAGTGGGAGGTGCCCCTGCCCATGGCAGGGGTGGCACTGGGTGAGCTTTAAGGTCCTTTCCCACCCAAACCATTCCCTGAGGAGCACGGGGCGGTTTTCCCAGGGCTCGGAGCATCCCCAGCACCTCCCAGGCCAGCAGGAGAAGGAGGAGGAGGAGCCATCACCCTGCAGGAGGCTGTGCTAATTACGGTGCCAGCCGTTCCCCTGGCAGAGATTCCCGTGTTTCCAAACCCTGCCTGCAGTGCTGGGAAGGCAGAAGGAATTCAGAGCCCCAAAACTGCTGCTCACCTGATTCGATCCCAGCCTGAATTATTCATCCACAGCATGAATTATTCATCAGGGCACAAGCGGTGCCATCCTGAGCCCCGCGGGAAGGGCTCCGGAGCAGCGGGGCTCAAGGCCAGCCTCTGGAATTTGGAACCTCGGGGTGGCTTTGGATGAATCCCCAGGGAAAGAGGGGTGCTGGTCAGGGCTCTGTCATTGCTGAGCAGCCCCAGTGGCACCAGCACCACTGTGGGGCTGCTGAAAAGCCACCAGGGAAGGGCAGGAGGGGGATTTTGGGGTTAAAGCTCAGCAGGGAGCTGAGCCTCCAGGCAGGGCCCAAGCCCCCACTCTCACACCTCGCTGGGGATGAAGCTTTAACACGGTGACCTTCAAAGGTGCAAGAGAGGATTTGCACCCCTCTGTCACCGCGCAGAGGCGGCTTTGTGCTGCCAGAGGAGCAGTGGAGGGGCAGCTCAGCACCTTGGGGCCGTGTCAGCACCCACCTCCCGCCACTCTGGGACACTTTGGTCACTCCTCTGCAGGGCTTTCTCCCCCGGCTGGTGACAGACAGGAGTCCCCAGGCCGGGCAGGAGGTGCCACCTTCACTCCCCGACACCTCCTCGGAGGGTTTGAGGGATGGAATCCAACCACGCCTCACTCACTGCAGACACTTCCCCTTTTCTTTGGCGTGGCTCATTTAAAGCTCCCTCCTCGCCTCCTCTGCCAGGCCTCTGCCTCCCCCAGCGCCACCTGGAGCTGAGCTGCAGCACCCAGATTATGCTCCCGTGATTCATTAAGAAAAGAGGGCTGGGGAGGGAGGAATGTGCTGCTGCTGCTGCTGCCAAACCGGAGCGGGTTAATGCCCAGGCACAGCTCGTGCACGGAGGGGCAGCAAACCAGTAACTCCCAGCCTCTCACCGGGACAACCAAACCCAGCCAGAGGTGCCCAGAGCCGGCTGGAAGGAGGCAATTCCCGCCCCAGGAGCAGCAGGAGGCTGGAGGGGCCGGGGGAGGGAGCAGCCAGGAGCTCTCCGCGTGTTCCCTTGGATTTTGTCATTCCCAGGGGAACGCGGGAGCTGGGATTCCACACCCGCTAGGGAGCCTTCTCACCCGGGAAGGCCGTGGAATTCAGGATGGGCGTCCTGGCGCTGGACAAAAGGCACTCTCAGAGTGGCCAAGCACGAGGTGATGTGCGAGGGCCTGAGCGAGCCCCGAGGGCAGCAGCTCCGCCCTGGAAGCATCCTGCCGGCGTCCAGCGCTGGGAGAACGCGGCCCTTCCCAAAGCACCCGGCGTTCCTTCCCAGATTTACAGCTCCAAGTTACACAGAGAAGCCTTTCCCTGCCCTCCCCGCACCCACCCAGCCTCCAGCCCGAGCCAGGCACAGAGCAGAGAAGGGAGAAGGGAAAGGCGAGGGAAGGAAAAGAGGATGGGGAGGAGGGAGGGGGGAAAAAACCAGGAAAAAATCCCTTGGAAAACGTTGCCTTATTTCACTTTCAGCATCCCCAAGAATTGCAAAGCAGCCGAACGAACGCCCCGGGCTCTCACAAACTGATCTCATCATCTCTGATCACCTCTTTCAGCGCCACAAAGCCCAGCCCGGCAGGGCTCAGCCCTCCAGGACCCGGGGCTCCGCAATTTCCCACCCATTGTCCAAACCCACGCCTCGAGTACAGAAATGAACCCCAATTTCCCACCCTCCTGCAGAGCCCCGGAACGCTCTGGGACGCACCTCTCGCTGCTCACACACACACGAGAGAGAGGCTGAAAGGGAGCAGGACCTGCCGCCTCTGCCCGTATCCCCTCGGGAATCACAGCTCCCACCCACGCCGGGCTGGCACGAGCCGGGCTGCAGCTGCTCCAGGCTCCCCCCGAGCCCCCTCCCCACGGCGGCCCCGCTGCCAGGGCCTCACGTGGCTCAGCCCCACGGGAGCTGGGACGGGATCGCGTCCAAAGGCGCCCACTCGGCGAGAGCCATCTGCGAGGGGGACGGGGGAGGGGGATCCGAGCGGGATGGGGCTGCCCGGGAGCGGGGCTGGGCTCACCTGGGATGTTGTGGATGGTTATGGCCAGGATCATCAGCACGATCCTTCTCCAGCTGCTGCTCCCGGCCGTGGGGGCTCCGTCCCGGGGCGCCGGGAACGCCGGGGGGCCCTCGGGCAGGGGGGATCCCCCCGCTGCCCTCCTCCTCTGGTAGGGCTCCCCGTTCTCAGCCTTGTCTGGGGACAGAAAACACCGGGGTCAGCCAAGGTGGGCACAGCTGGGCACGGCTGGGCAGATCCTGCCTCCCTTCCCAGAAGGAAAAAGCAAAGAAGAGCAACGACACCGACCAGAGCAGGGGGTCCCTGCACTGCAAAACCCACGGAGACCCCCGGGCAGAGCCCGAGTTCCTCCTCCTCCTCCTCCTCCAGGACCTGCTCCTGGTCCCACCCAGCAAAGCTCCAGCCTGGCTGGGCCAAGCTCTGGGGCTGTTGAGGAGGATGAGGGTGATGAGGGTGATGAGGACAGAGCTGCTGAGACCTTTCCTCC
The DNA here is from genome assembly GCA_013398015.1 of Oreocharis arfaki. Lineage (NCBI taxonomy): Eukaryota > Metazoa > Chordata > Aves > Passeriformes > Paramythiidae > Oreocharis > Oreocharis arfaki. The sequence continues at coordinate 14,551 of VZRR01002315.1, forward strand.
CCATCCCAAACCGGTCAGGGCTGCAGTTCCACTGCCTTTGCTGATGAAGGAAAACCCCCCAGCACTTCCTTTGGATTTCACCCCTTTCCAAAAGGGGGGCACTGCGCTGGTTTTAACCATCATTTCTTCCACCACCCAAAAACTTTGCCCTTTGCATCCCTGGGTGACTCCAGGCTCCCCCAAACCCCTGCTCCCAGCAGCACTGGTGCTCTCAGCTCTCTTCCAATCCGTTATTTGGAACCACAGCCCAAAAACCCGAGCCCAAATCCGGGCTGGGAGGGGTGGAAGGATCCAGGCAAAGCCCCCCCCCTCCATTGCCTTCAGCAGGACCAGGGTGAGAAATGAGGAGCTCAGCTCCCTCAGCTCCCCCAGCCACGGCTTCCAGTCAAGGATTTGCCACTCAGACACCGTCACTCTCCCCCTCTGGATCTCTGTCATTCCCCCTCCTGCTCCCTGACCCGCCCTCCAAGGTTCACCGAGTCCAACCTGAGATGGTTCCGCTGGGATGCCGATGCTGCCCTGGCACCTGGAAGCAGGACGGTGCCCGCTGGCACAGCACACACTGCCCAGGGCGGGACTCCAGGGCCAGCGGAGCCCCCGAGCACCGCGGGGCTCGTGCGAACCGAGGGGTGTCCCCTCGGGAAGGCAGAGCTGCCACCAACACCCCACACGGTGCCAGCTGAAACACAGAACCAGGCACCTGCAGGCTGCCCAAAACAGCCCACGGCAGCACAGGGAATGAAAGCAGGAATTCCAGCTGTTTTCAGGGGATCATCCAGGTCGGAAAAGACCTCCAGGATCACCGAGTCCAACCCGTGAACGATCCCCACCTTGTCCCCAGAGCACCGAGTCACTCCTCGGACACCTCCAGGGACGGTGACACCCCCCCGAGCAGCCCCTTCCAACACCTGAGCACCCTTTCCACGAGGGAATTCCAGCCTGGACCTCCCCAGGCACAGCTGAGGCCGCGTCCCCTCGAGTTACCACGAACCAGCTGAAAGACAGAACCTCCCCTGGGCAGCAGCGTGGCCTCCCTCGTGTCACCTCCTCCGCCGTGCCAGCAGCACCCCTGGCTGGCCCCAGCAGAGAGGCACCATTGATGCCTGGAGTTTTAACTTTTATAATTGAAAATCCTGCACTGTCTAGAGCAGAACTCTGAAGTTCCTTGCAGTCTGTGAGCTGCTGCTCTCTCAGGCCACACAGACACAACAAAGCCTCTCCAGGCCTGCCCTCCAAGGACACCCGGCCTGTCCTAGGCCCAAAATGGAAACCAACATCTTGGGAAGGGGGGTGAGCTTGGGGAAATTCCATCATTAACTGAAGCTTTAACTGGAGAATTGAACTTGATATNCCGAGGCCAGTACTGATGAGGGATGGGGGGACACCACAGGGGCGAGGTAAACAGGGAAAACCTGTGGAAATTAAAATGAATTGGTGCAGCTTTTCCAGGGAAAGTGCTGAGGGTGGGGCTGGGAGGGACAATCTGAACATAAAATCTCCTCTCCTATAAATGACCCTGGTGTTTTCCAGGGATAAAGGCAGCGACACCAAAAGCAGGGAGACAATCCCGGCACCGTTTTCCCAGGAGAGTCACACAGAGCCCGGGCAGGGGCTGGGCTCCACTTCCACCTGCTGCTGGAGGAGACGACAAAAAGGGAAGGATAATGACAGGGCAGCGATGCCACCGCTGCCAGCGTCGGGACAGCCCCACACCGAGGAGCATTCCCAGCTGGAAACGCCGGGCTGGGGGAACAAAACAGTCATTAGGGATAAGCACGGGCTTGGCTGGGAACCAGGAAAGCCTCAATGGCAAATTGGAGCGGAGATAAGAGCAGAACAAGGGCTGGGCTGTAAAGAAGAGCTGACACCACAGACAGGCTGCTCCCAGATCCGTGCCAAGACAATTAGGTGGCAAACGACTCTCTCTGTGCCACAGACGTGGTTCTAAATCTTGTTCACAAAAAGTCCTTTAGATATTCCACTCCATTTATCATTATTGAATTTCTTAGTAAAGCTGCAGGGCAAAGATTCTGCCAAAAGTTTAATTACATATGTGCAGCCTGCTGCATTTTTCATATCCTCTGCAGCCAGCGCTGGAGAAAAGATAAATGGCTTTGAGCGCGGCTTAAACTGCTGCTGAAGTGAAAAAACCGACCGGCTCCTTATCAGCATGTGAAATGGCTTTTTATTTCTGATTATTTCTTAATGAAAACTGTTTGCGTTAGCCGTGAGCTCAGCGCCGGTGCACAAACAGAGCGAGGCACTGTTGACTCTGGGCTCCAAACCCCTCCTCCTGCACTCCCTCAGCTCCCAGATCCACACCACAGCCCCAGGAGCTCTCCAGAGTTTCACCACACCTGCTCCAGAGCCCTTCTCCTCCTCCCTGCTTAGGCCTGGCTCTAACCTCTCCTAAGCCCCGGAGTTCAGAGTGCTCTGGGCTGCGGGGCTGGGGCTGCTCGAATTCCCCTTGGAAAAGTTCGGGAGCCCGTGCGGCCCCTCTTAAGGCCGGGTTTAGTCCGGGTTTAACTGCAAAGTCCCTGCAGACAGCCCGGGGGGAAGGAGGGGCTGGTCCCCTCTGGGACAGGCTCATCCTCCAGGCAGCATCCCAACGTCTCCTCTCTCCGAGCTGGAACAAACTCTCCGAGGACAATCTGGAGCTTCCCTTGGCTGGAGATGCTGGAAGGAAAATCATCCCCAGCTCCAGACCCCTCCTCTGCCTTTCCCCCACCGATTTCCCCAGCCAATCCTTCCAACAGGGCTCTGCCTCCCCAGGAAGCTGCCCACGGTCAGGGGAGGGATCTCCAGGCTCGGGGGCTCCGGGGATTCTTCCTTCAGCTGAACTTCCAAGGGCCGAGCCGGTTCCCTGCTCGGATTTGTGAGCTCCCATCTCGGAGGTGTGGGAGAAGGGGAGGAGAGGCAGTGCCAAGCACGGACGCACCACAGGCTGATTAAAATCCGTAATTAACCGCTGCTCTCTGCCTGTTGGCGACAATTATTTGGTGTTGATGAATATGGGAGAGGCAGAAAAGCCTCCAGCGTCCTCCTGCTGTGCGACTCCAACTGCACCGCAGCTCGAAGCTCAGGTAACACCCGGGGGGAGCAGCAGAGCTGCACAAAAGCTGCTGCCAAATTCCTCCCCGAGCCCCACGACAACCCCCACCCTCCTCATTCCCGGCACCTGCAGCTGGAAATCCGGCTGGAAGTCCCAGGAAAAGCAGGAGAGCTGAACAGCTTGGAGGGACCCAGGCCTGGGCATGGGCAAGGGGAGCAGGAACCATTTCCTGAAGAAGATGCCAACAGCAGGAGCTGACATTCCCTTCCCCGGGAACACAAAGGAATTGCAGTGAAACCCTCACCCTCAGCGGCCGAGATAAATCAGAACCACTTGGAAAATCTCTGGGGTTCCCAGAGGCTCCCCAGACAATCCCAGCCCCGTTTCCCCTCTCCACAGACCCCGGCTGCTCCGGTAGCTTCGGAATGCAGGAAACGGGGCCCTGGAGATTCCCCACCTGGGCTGCTCCTCCTGCTGTGCCACAGAGGGGAAGCTTCTCCACGGATCCACAGAGAGCCCGGATGGGGATCCGAGGGGATCCAGCCCGGCAAGGAGCATCTCTGCCACACGCAGGGGCTGAGGGAGGCGGGGAGGGCCGGCAGCTCCGTCCCCCTGCACTCCCCACACACAGCCCCGTGTGCACCCCCTGCCCCAGCCTCTCCTTCTCCTGCTTTTCCGGAGCATGAGGAAGGCCTAGAAAAGGAACTGGATCAAAATCCAGAGCCTTGGGAATTGGAGCCCCACAGGATGCCAGGAGGGCTCCACAGCACGCTCTGCTTCCCCAGGACCCCAGCCGTGTCTTCCCTCAGCTTTCCCTGGTTTTAAAGGCTTTTTCCAAGGACCCCAGCCGTGTCTTCCCTCAGCTTTCCCTGCTTTCAAAGGCTTTTTCCAAGGATTTCTGGCAGCACTGAGGCTGGAGCCATCAGTGCCCCTGCTCTCCCGGTGTCCCCTCAGTGACCAAAGCCATTCCCCCGCTGGCACCTCCTCCTAAAAACCTCCCCACATCCTGGTTTTCCTCATCCCTCTCCCACTGCAGCAGGGATTCCCGGGAGCACAGAAGGGCCTGGATGCTGAGGAGCAGATGGGTGTTAGGGAGCATCTGCTGCCACGCAGGGAGCGCTGCTCTTATCTCCCACCTCCAGAAGAGGTTTTAATTAGTGCCAGTAATTAAGCACAGCCCGTCCCTGGGGGATAACTGCCAGCCCCTGGCAGACAGGTACAGGGAAAGCTGCATCCCACAGGCTCCCAGGCAGGTGGAATCCTGGGATCCACACCTCTGTCAGGTCTGGCAGCACGGATCCCACCGGAGCTGGAAATGGAACTGCCAGGGAAAAGCTGCTCCTGGAAGGAATGAGCCCCCAAAGCTGGGGGGAAAAAAAAACCCAAACCAAACCAGTTTTTGGAAAGTTTGCACTCAGAGAACAAAAACGCTGGAAAAGAGGCTCCGTGGAGCTGCCCAACTATGGTCAAAATAAGGATTTCTTTTTAAAAATAGCTTTTATTTACTGCTAGGAAGGCTCAGGGTGCTTGAGCAGAGAGCACAGGCTTCCCATGCTCCAGAGCCCAGGGGTTCGGTGGGAATGGGACACCAGGACACCCCTGTGCAGGCTGGGGGACTGCAGCCACAGAACAATTCCATTTTCCAGCGTTTCTGGCGGATCAAAGAGGTGCCTGCCTGTGCTGAGGCTTTCAGAGGAGCAGAAACAGAGTCAGGACTCGGGGTCTGCCAGGGGCCTTCACCCAGCCTCAGGAGAGGCTCTTCCATCCAGCAGGAACGACTCCCACGTGCTCCCAGAGACTGGATCCAGCTGGGATCCGGCTGGAGCTTGGAGGCAGGAGGATGCTGGGCACCAGCCTGGACTGTGCCAGCAGCAGCAGCTCCCTCCTGCACCAACCCAGGCCACAAGCACCAAGCACGGGGAGCTCAGCGCCCAAATTCCTCCTGAACGTCCCTTAGAGCACAACACCCAAATTTCAGCTCAAACCTCAGCCAGAACCCCAACATCCAAATTCCAGCTCAAAAAATCACCCAGAGCACAACACCCAAATTCCAGCTTCAAAAAATCACCCAGAGCTTGACCCCCAAACCCCTCCTCAAACCTCAGCCAGAAGCCCAACACCCAAATCCCACCCCAAACACCACTCCAGGAACAATCCAGCCCAAGAAGAGCCCCAGAAGCTTCCAGCACCCCCCCAAGCCCCCTCTGGATGGGGGAGAGCCCAACACCCAAATCCCACCCCAAACACCACTCCAGGAACAATCCAGCCCAAGAAGAGCCCCAGAAGCTTCCAGCACCCCCCCAAGTCCCCTCTGGATGGGGGAGCTCTCCCTAGCAAGGCACAGGACCTCGAGGTGACGGTGCCACCAGGGCTGGTCCCAGTGCAGGGACAATTCCTGGGTGCCAGAGGTGACACAGCTCATGGTGACAGCACATGGGGCTGCTGAGACCTTTCCTCCCCATCCCAAACCTGCCAGGGCCGCAGTTCCACTGCCTTTGCTGATGAAGGAAAACCCCCCAGCACTTCCTTTGGATTTCACCCCTTTCCAAAATGAGGACACTGAGCTGGTTTTAACCATCATTTCTTCCACCACCCAAAAACTTTGCCCTTTGCATCCCTGGGTGACTCCAGGCTCCCCCAAACCCCTGCTCCCAGCAGCACTGGGGTGCTGCTGCTGCCGGGGGTGCCGCAGGCTGGTAGCACTCAGGAATAAAACAAAGGAATAAAATAAGGGATCGATTCCTGAGGAAAATAAATAAAGTGCTCCTTTGTTCTCGGCCCCTGGACTTGGAGAATCAACGCCAGCTCCCTCTGGAGGGACAGGCACGTTGGATTTCTGCCCGTTCTCCAGGAATCACCACAGCACCAGGCTGCTTCCCGGAGCACAATCCATCAGTGGGATACCCTGGAGGCACCACGGCCCCCCAGAGGAACCTCGTACACCCACCCCGAGCCACAGAAGGGAATTCCAGCAGAACAACGGGATTTTGGCACACAAACTGGATTTCAAAGGGATTGCGGGATGGGAAGAGGCCGGGACAGCCCGGAGAGGAGCCGTGCTGGGATCCCACCTCATCCCTCCCGTGGGGTACGGAGCAGCCACATCCCTGAATCCCCCACGGAGGGGCTGGATGCCAGCACACCCCATGGGCAGGAGAGCAGGAGATTCTCCATCTCCCACCTCTGAGGAGCAGGAAAAACCTGCAGCAGGAAAACACCAGCAGGGATGGAAATGGAACTGAAGAGAGCCCTGCTGGCTGAGCAGGAGACACTTCCCACATTCCCGCCAGGATCCCGGGTTCATTCCGAGGGCAGCTCTCTCCAGCCCTGCTCAATGTTCACGTTCCTATTTTAGGGATAAAAGCAGCGAAGCAAAGCCGGGGCTGGGAGCATCTGGGAAGAGGCTCCAGCTCAGGGCCTGGGATTTTTCCTTCCATAAACTCTGATTTATGGATCTGGGATGAGCGGCTCCAAAGGGAGAACTCCTGTCTCTGGCAGGAGAAACAGGCTGTGGCTCCGGCCCAGAAATCCGGGATGGCTCCAGGGGGTCAGGGAGCAGCGGGATTCCCTCGCTCCAGCCCTGCAGGAAGGACACGCAGCCATCCCAGGGGTTGGACAACATCTGTCCCCCCCGAGGGGACACAAACCATGCCCAACATCACCCTCACCCCAATCCCAAATCCCAGGGGCTGCCCCGGGCACAGCCCCGGAGCTGGGGGAGGGCAGCAAACACCACCCCAAAACCCATTCCATAAAAAAACGGGATTTGAACCAGCCCCAGCGTTTATGGCAGAAGGAGCCGGGTTGGTTTTCCTCCTCAGAATCCCGAGCAAATAAATGGATGTGCCCGAGGCCGAGGTGGGAAGGCAGGGATGACTCAGCCGGCAGAACGGCGCTGAGCCGGCCGGGAACTCAGCTGGGAAGCACACAGGGAAAAAGAAAAACCCCTCCCCGTTCCATTTTCCTGGTGTATTTCCATACGGGATCATTTCAAACACAGCCCTGAGCTGCCTTCCCATGGAAAAGCCCTCAGCACCCCGGGCTGCTCCCGCTCCCAGCTGCGGCCACCTCGGATCCCGGCACGTGGGATGTGGATGTGCCCGACCATCCTCGCCAGGAAAACGCTGAGGGGAGCAGGAAATGATGGATATTTGGGGTTTGGCACCTCCCTGGGCACGGCCCATACCCCTGAGCCACCTCACTGCCCCCTGGGATCCCCCTGGGAAAGGATGGAATCGTGGGATGTTTGGGGTTGGAAGAGACCTTTCGGCTCGTCCAGTCCCACCCCACGGCCATGGGCAGGGAGTTTTTCCCTGTCCCAGCTTGTTCCAAACAAAAAATAATGGAATTCCCCAAACTGCCTCTTCCCAGGATGGCACACCAGGGGCTGCCCCCATCCCCACCCTGGAGAGGATTCCGGGCTGGAAAGAGCCCAGCAAACACCTCCCTGATTAATTTTACAAACACCTCCCTGATTAATTTTACAAACACCTCCCTGATTAATTTTAAATCCCAGCACCTCCCGTCGATGCCCTGCATCCCCTCCTGGGAGCAGGGGAGGCACCGGGGCCCAGCCCCTCGTTCAAAGGGAAGCGACGCCCCTTGGCAGCCCAAGAAATAAATAAATAAGCCCCGTTTTAATTGCACTTAATTGGGAATTCAGCGCCGCCTCATCCCGACTTTCAGGCAGCTCACACCATCTGCTGCCACAGATCCACCACGGGCCTTGGAAGGGAGGCGATCCCAGCTCTGCTCCCCCTCTCCAGAGGCCCCCGGGGGTGGAGTTTGATCCCTGAGCATCCCCCGGGATGGGGAGATGGGGCCCGGGGTGAGCTCGGTGCTGCTGGAGCAGCCCCAGAGGGGCAGGGACCTGCTCGGCCCCGGGCCTCGCAGGGAGCACGGGGGCAGGGAGAAAGGGGTTTGCTTGAAGCTGGCAACGAAACAGATGAGAAAACCAGCAGGTCTTGGAAAATAAGATAAA
>VZRR01002316.1:313-65538 GCA_013398015.1 Oreocharis arfaki
GACGTGGCGTGCTGGCGGTGCTGCGGCGTCGCTGTCGCTAATTGCAGGCGTGTTACGTGGTGTTGAAAGCGCCCCAGTGCAGCCCAGTGCCGGTGACTCGGTTGAAATAAGGATAATCGAAATGTCTTGGGTTGGCTTTGGGGGAATACACAAGGGTTTTTTCACCCAGAGGGTGGTGGGGCACTGCCCAGGCTCCCCAGGGAATGTCACGGCCCCGAGGCTGCCAGAGCTCCAGCAGCGTTTGGACACCGCTCTCAGGGGTGCCCAGGGTGGGATCGTTGGGGTGTCTGTGCAGGGCCAGGGGTTGGGCTTAGCACTCCTTTGTGGGTCCCCCACAACTCAGCGTGTTCTATGGTTCAGTGTTCCCTGAAGCACTTCGTGGCACTTGGGAGTCCATCAAAATCCCGTGGGAACCCAGGGTAAAACCACGACTCTTGTCCTCTGTGGCTGAGCCTGCACTGCCAACCCTTCCATCTCGAGGGTTCTTCCCTGTAGCAGAAGTCTGGGCAGCAGCAGTGTCTGTCTCACAAAGCATCACTCAAATAAATTTTTGCACTTTCTTGAGTGTTGAGGCCTGTAGGTCACTTTTGGTGGCTCTTGTCAAAGAGCCAGGGGAGACCTTGGGAACTGGTAAATTAAATGGCAGCTTCTAAAGGGCACCTAGAGCCTGTCCAGAGGAAGAATCCTCTGCACTTAGGAGGTTTTGAACAGTGGAGAGTCCACCACATGCCTGGCTGAATTATTTTAACAGGCAGTAAAGCTCTAGGAAAATATTCACATCCTGAGCACTTGGAGATGTTGAGGGATGACACCACCTGCTGCTTTCCAACTTCCTCTCTGGCACTTCTCAGTCCCATAATCCCGTTGTTCCTGTCAGTGTTCCTGAACCAGTTTTGGGCAAAACCTGCCCAGTTCAGGTTAAATGAGCAGAGCTGGCTCAGCTGCCCTGCCAGAAGCAGGGTGGGGAGCACAGGCAGAGCTGGTGCCCCACCAAACCCAGGGTAGCATTTCTGATTAATAGGTTGTGACAAACTCCTGGGAGTAACAGCTCACACAGCTGCTCCAGCAGCAGAGATCTCTATCTGCAGTTCGAGTGGAGTTCCTGAGCAGCCTTTATCTTCACATCTCACCTCTTGTTTCATCTGCTCTTAATACTTGTGGATATTTGGAATTTGTGGGGATTCACTGAGTGTGAGTTGTGAGCAGGACGGGCTGGGCGTGATGCTGCAGTTGTGCTCTTACAGTGGGGTGATGTCAGAGCATTTTCCTCACTCACCACGACCTCATGCATGTTTAACTGCTGCCTGCTTCTCTTTGGCCACGGGGGTGGCTGGGAAAGCTGCCCAAGAGGGCTGGTTCAGGCAGAATTTGCTTTTATCTCACAAAATCACTGATTTTACAGTGCAGAATATGTAAAGCAGCATCAGTGCTTCACGTGCCCAGGTGTGAAACCTTTCTGTGAGCAGGGGGATGCTGTGGGGTCAGCTCTGCTTTTGCCAGGTGGGGTGTTGGCCATGGAGTGCAGAGCTGGTGGCTCGGCAAATATGGAACAAATACCAGAATCATGGAATGCTTTGGGTTGGAAGGGGCCTTAAGGACCACCTCCTTCCTTCCACACCTTCCACCATCCCAGGTTGCTCCAAGCCTCATCCAAGCTGGCCTTGAACCCTTCCAGGGATGGGACATCCAGACCTTCAGTGTGGTAGCAGAGAAGGGAAAGCACCACACTTTGTGGGGGCAGAAAGCAAAGCCTGGCAGTCGTGTTCGTGCTGTTTGAACCACTGAGGAGAGATGAGATCTGTTTGCACCACAGCTGCTCTTTCCCTCTTCCCAAATCATTCAGCAGGTTGTGTTTCTCTCCCTCTTCTGTGAAAGGTGGCAAACCCAAGTCTCCAGAGACCTCGTACAGCCACTTCTTAATTCACCACATTTCCCATTACACATCTGTGGAAAGCAAACCCTCTGTCTGTCACCAAAGTTCTGGCCAGGAGCAGGGCAGAACCTCAGTTTGTTCCCAGACGACAGCAGAAGCATCAGGATGGTTTGGGATACATGATTAATGGCTCGTGTGTCTTGGGAATTCCTGGATGGATTGTGCCAGGGCTGTATTGGAATCGTGTGTGTAAATTGTCTGTGTTTATCCAGGCTGATATCCACAGGAGTTTTGGGAGGTCAGAGCCCTGCAGAGCACGTGGCTGCTCTACTCCTGGGCAGAGCCTGGCCCCTTGTTAGAGAAATGCTGTGAAACACAACTGGAAGCTGGGTGCTGAAGGAATTAAAAGTAGTAGAAGCTGTGTAAAGTTACACAAATTACTGGAGGTCGTTGACAGTGTCTGTTTTGCTCCCTCTCTCCAGGTATTTCCCAGCCAAGATCCACTGGACAGAGCAGATTTCAATGCTGTGGAGTATATTAATGCTCTCTTTCCCACTGAGCAAGTAAGTGATGCTCCAAGTGCTCTCAGACTTGGCTTTCACACTTTTTACTATCAGATTTTTCCTTTCACACTTTACTGTGAGGATAACCTGATAGCAAATGACCAAAGTAGTGTTTAAACCTGTAGCAAAGCCTTTTCTTTTAAACACTAGCAGAGGAAATAAAGCTATAACAATAATCACTTCTTAAATTTGCAGCTCACGGGGTTTGCTGTCATTATGTGGTCTCTTTCCACCCAGAGTGCTTGCTGCAGTTAAAGCCCTGCTTTGATCTGTAGAAATAAATCAGTTTTCTGTGTAGATGGAGTAAATTTCATGACTTGCCATATATCAATTGCTGGGGAGTTCCTGGGGTTTTCAGCCAGATCAGGCAGGTGTTGCCTGTACAGTGTCACAGGAGAGCTGCAACCCCATTGTTTCTTTTTGAGATTTAAAGAATGAGATTGCTGTGGGCCCTGCATCCGTGCTTTGTGTTCCCAACTTCAGCCCCGGGGGGAGTTTTGGATTAACCTCTTGCAAAGCAGAGATGTTTCTACAGCTGAAGTTTGTGTGGTGGGGCTGCTCCAACATTTACCGTGGCTCAGATCCTCTGCAGCACCGGTGGTTTTGGCTCGCAGCTCTTGGCTTTTTTCTCTTTGCCAGCAGTGAGGAGCTGTTTCCCCAGCAGTGCCTTCACTGCATCTCCTTCCAGCCTCGTTTCCTGCGTGTCTGGGCTCTGCAGGGAGGGTCTCAGCCCAAAGGCAAAGCCTCTGTCCCCATCCCCGCTGCCCACTGGAGGTCACTGTCACACAGTTTTGCTGACAAAGAACAAGGCAGAGCTGAGGGAAGGGGGAAGCCCTGAGCTGTCTTTTTCTGCTCTTTGTGATGTGACAGAGAAGCAGCTGAGTTGTTGTGTCTCCGTTCCTTCACCTGTAAATCAAAGCCGTTGCTCTCCTCTTCCTCGAGTGCCCCGTGTGATGAAGTGTTTGGGATCACAGCTGACATGTTCCTCTGTAAAACATTCACCTTTTCACTTCTCTCTGATTTTTCTTTTATCTTCCAGTCTCTGGCAAACATCGATGAAGTCGTGAACAAAATCAGGTTGAAAATAAGGTAAATGTTTCTGCATTTCATTGCATCTCAGGTGGCCTGGTCTGATTGTCAGCAAGGCTTCATAAAGGCAGCCTTTGTGCTACAGCTGACAGGATTTAGTTTGCTTAAAAGGCACGGGTAGGATCAGCCTGGAGTCTGATAGTGGCACAGAGACAATTAGTGTAATTTTTTGTATTTCACCACTATTATGTGCCCTTCAGGCTGGTTAAGCTGATGGGTTGCAAAGTGCAGCTTTGAAAACCTGCTAAGAATCAAAAAATACCAAATTTTAATGCAGTTTAAACTCTGAGAGAGCAAACTGCCCAAAAGACTCAGTTGCCAAGAATTTGTTGCTTGTGGGGTCAGAATACCACTTGTAAAAACTCATTATGTATTTTTGAATTGTCATTATTGGTCCTGAAATTACAAAATAAACACAAGCGTGCATGAAATAACTTAAATTTTCTGTGCTGGCTGATATTGCCAGCATGAAAGGATTGAGACAGCACTTCAACATGTGGGAAGTTGAAATGCAAACAGACAAGGGAGAGCTGACAATATTGCTCAAGGGAACAGGAATGCAAGAAACCCTGGTTAAATTAGGAAACGGATTTTTATTTTTGCAACAGGACTTTTAAATTATGCAAGATAGCGACATTGAACAGAGAGGGAGGGGGAAAATAATGAGTTTAGCATGGGTAGCATCAGCTTTTTTTAAAATTTTAAATTGGTTCTGTAGCTCTCAGGATTCCCCCAGTTGTTTGGGTCAAGCATTTGAAGACTTGAGTTTGACACTCTGGGCTCTTTCCTGCAGGAGGTTGGATGACAACATTCGAACCGTGGTGAGGGGACAGACCAACGTGGGACAGGATGGCAGGCAGGTACGTGCAGCCAGGAATGCCAGGGGCTCTCAGCTTGGGATGCCACACTGAGGGAATGGCTCTGGCAGGCAAAACCCCACTGCTGTTGTTGCTGAGATGTTTCTGTGCCTCTTACACCAGGGAGCTGCTCGCTCAGCAGCTGTTCTGACCTGCCTTCCCCTCACCCTCTGAAGGGAAGTGAATGAGGAATTGATTTAAAGATCAAAAGCAGGAGGGCTGTGTGCCACTCTGAAGCAGATGATGAAACGAGCAGCACTGAATAGGTACAAGTACATTTGAGCCTGGCTAGGGGTCAGTTCAGGGCTGTTTGTCCTTTGCACTGAGTTGTTTGCTGAGGTGTCCTGAGTTGTTGGTCGCTGTGCTGGTCACTGGCTGCCACTTCCTCTTGCAGCTCCTGTTCAGCCCTCAGGTTTTCACTTGTTGTTTGCCTGCCAGGTGTGTTTGCTGGGGGTACAGCATTGGTGGGCACAGCCGTGGCTGCAGGGGTTGTGAGTGCTCAGCTTGGCCCCTGTGCCAGCTGGTTTTGAGGTGTCACCTGGCGTGGCTCTATTTCCTGTCCTGTTTCAGAGCAGGAACACTGAACCTTGAACCATCAAGTCAAGGTTCCTCCGTGACTTTTTAATACCACGTTTAAGACTGGCATGGGGTAGTGGCTCTTTATTTTCCACTTCTTTCTATCACAGCACTTGGTGTCTATTTCTAATCCTATTTCTGCCACAGAGCCTGTGACCTTGAGTGAGTTGTTTGACCTGCCTGTGCTTTTGTATTGCTTCAGAAAAACGTGAGAGATGCTCATCTCTCCTGGCAGAAGTAGTTTAATCATGGATGTGTGAGTATTGCTGTTAGACTGGGAATGTGCTTGGGATGTGGCTTACCTGGGAGTGGTGCTGCCTGTAATTACTGTGCAGGAATGAGACGAGAAATCAAGTGGGGAGGCAATTACGGGAATTGAGGAGGGAGTGGAAACTGGTGCAGTACTTGGAGAGTTTGTCTGTGATTGGAAAGCTGGTGCTGTTGTAACCTTTTGGGTCCATTTGAGAGGAAAAATCCTCTGAGAAGACCACAAAAGAGTGGGATTGAGAAGAGCTGTGGGTGAGCATTGCCTGGAGTGCCTCAGGACTTGCAGAGAAGGATGGACACAAGCAGTGCCACGGCCAGCTGTGCCCGTGGGACAACAGGAGCGTTTCTGTGCTGTGGAGGTTGGCACGCTGTGTTCAGAGCTTTGTCCTGTCTTTGTGCTTTCTCACTCATCCATCCCCTTGAAGCTCTCCAAGGCACGTGCAGATGGACCTGCTCTGAAGCACCAGGAAGGCAGAGCTGTCTGTGCTGCCCTTCTTTTTAGTTTGGTTGTTAAACTCCTGGCTAAGTAAAAACCTTCAGGTGTGCACACGTGTGTCCATGCAGGACGTGTTTCAAGTGGCCTGGAGCTGCAGTTAATCACAAATATTCCTGTATTTAGCTGTGGATTTTCCTGTTTTCCCTCATTTTGCTGCTTTGCAAGGTAGAAGCAAACTTTGAGGCTGATGCCAGAGCTTGCAGTTGCATGGGCTGAGGCCAGACAATCTCCCAGGAGCACAACTGTTGTTTCTTGCTTTGAGATCCCAACAAATACTGAAATCATTCAATTATTTGAAGTGTTACTTCTCTAGGAAGAAAAATAGTTTGGTTCTGAAATGCTGTGAGCTTTTTCTTTCTATGTTTCTAATCCAAGCCCATCATTTCACACCTGGATATGCATTTTTTTTAATGTGAATTGCTGGAATCAGACTGCTGCAGTGGCAGGATTTGTCACCCCAGGATCAGAGGAAACCTAGAAGAAACATTTGCTGTTCCTGTCACCCCTGCATTGTGTCCCCTGAGTATCCTGGGTGCTGTGTGGGGGAGTGAGGCAGCCGTTTTCACGTGACCACCCTGTTGATAGCAGATTGTGGGGGTGAAAACCTTGTTTTCCAGCTTCAGCTGCCTGTTCCTGTGCTGAAAAGTGCCTTTGTTTTACCAGCATATTCTCAGGGGAATCAAGGACACTTGGAAATGTTTTTATAGAGCAAAAGGCCTGACTTCTCCCACTTGGAGAGGAAGGGTTTTGTTTTCCAGTGCATGGCAAGAAATTGTTTTGAAACAACTGAAAACAAGGTGCTGTTATGGCAGATCAGTTCTGTGCTTGGAAGGGAGTTGGTGCTGCTGTTTTCCTTATTTAGTTTTCCTGGTAATTTGATCCCACAGCAAAAATAAGTTCTTTTTTCTACTGATCTTACATTCTTACTAAATTTGTAGGAAACTCATGTCTTCAAGACCAGTATTTCCCTGCAGAATTGGATTGACACATCCACATGGATAGATAGTGTCACCCTGAGAGCCTCTCCCTCAGGCAGCCCAGGATGAAGATCATTATTGCATTTTATCATCATAACCACAACTGCAAAGCACCCTCTGTTAGTAAGGAAACAGCTGGCAGCCAGCTTTTGCAAGAGGTTTGAAACAAAGCTTGAAAGCAGCCACATCAATAAGTTTAATCTCTAATCTTCTTCCATTTGTAACTCTTGCCGTGAGAGATGTCTACAGCCTGTAGTGCACGGTACTTGCAGCAGGCTGGCTTTTGGAAAAGGCAGGAATTTTTTGGAAAATTCCTGTCTTTTGATTTCCATGCCTTGACACACTGAGATGCGAGAGGAGCACCGCAGTCCATCCTCTCTTTGAAAGGCTGTGCCGTAAATAAAAGTGCATCTGAACTCTGATTTTGCAGCTGCTTGAATTTCAGTGGGAGCTCAGGGTCCTGTGTATTTAACTGCAGGTTTGGGCCTGAAAGGTGTTTTGCAAAAACCTCTTCCCTTCAGTCACATTCTCTCCCAACAACCCCTGATGCAAACTGTGGCCAGTGTTTGCCAGCGTTGCCTGACTGCGTTGTGTTGGAGATGTCCTTGTGTGAGGGGTAAATAATAGTTTGAATAAACATCCTTTCAGTCTCTGACTTCCTTCCAAAGGAAATACAAACCTTGGATGCAATGGCAGAAGAAAAAAAAAAAAAGTTGTTGAAGTCAAAGCAAGCCAGGAGGGGATCCTTTGCTGAGTCCCTGCCCTCAGCTGTCTGTGCTGCCCTTGCAGGTGAGGGAGCACCTGGAAAGCTCAGCCTTGGCTTTCCCATCTCCTGTCAGCCAGAGCTGCCCCAAAAATGGTTGGGAATCTTGTGCTGCCACTCGATTCAAGTGCTGCCCAAATTACTGGGGTTTATCATCAACCTCCCCAATCTCTTTTTTTAGAGACCAGTGATCCAGGCAGGTTCCTGGAAGACAAGCTGAGGTTGTCAGCCTTGGCAGCTTGGGTTTTTTTGGAGGAGAAGGGGTAACTTACCATCTGAGCCCAGCAAAGAGCTTTCCCTGTCTTGTGGAGGAGCCTTGTTGAGAGCTGCACCTTCCCAGCTGTCCAGGAGAGGGGAGCCCAGCCTTGGTTTTGAGAGCAGGATAACGTTTTGCTGGTAATTGATGGCGAGGGAGCTCTGCCAGCAGAGACAGATCTGGGCAGTGCTGCTTGTTATTGTCCCAGTCAGAGGAATCCAAATCCCAGTCTGACCCAGTGGGGAATATGGAGTGTGCAGCTATGGGAATGTGCTCTCCGTGCTCCTTAAGGAAAAGGAGACCTGAGGGATAGGAAGTCCAAAATCCTAATTGCAGATCCAGCTGCTGTGCTCCCTGTGATGGAGCCTCCTGTCCTGTCTGGGCTGGGATAATGTTTGGGATAACACCCCTGTGCCCCCCCTGCCTACTGAGATGATGGGGCAGGGCTTTGAGGTGAGTTGTAGCTATGAGAAGGCACTTCACTAAGAAATTTTCATGTGAGAGTAACATTTTTATAGTCTATCAGCTTTTAAACTGTTCCCCGAGCAGTCTTGCTCACGTACACGTGTGTGTATAAATTAGCAGCGAGGTGTCTGAAAAACCAGATTCTGAGTCTAAAAATAAGGGCCATCAAATAGATGTGGCCCCAAAAGAGTTATTTGAGCAGCTCTAAAGACAGGAATGCTCCCTTCTCCACAAAGCAGAACGTTTCCCAGTTCAAAGCATCTGCCTTTTTGAAACTTTGCCCTAGAATTTCCTCCAAATGCAAAAGCCTTAAAATAGTCTGGCTCATTTGGCTTCCCCTTCCTGGTGCGATGTTTCAGTAAAATCTGCAGACAATGCCCTGAACCTCAGAAATTATCTCACTAATGGTCCTTTTATGGGAGGAAACAACAGCCGTGGGTGGAACATTCCTCTGTAGGGCGTAACAAAATTTTCCTTGGGAGTCCCAGACTTGGACTATTTCGGATGCCTTGGGAGAGGCTGGGAATGCAGGAGCTGCTGTGGTTCGGCCGTAACAGTTTCTAGGGAGCCGGCGCTATGGCGAGTTTTCCTCTGTGAGGGTTTTTTTTTTTTTTTTAATCTCTCAGAGCTTCTGCTGCTGCTGAACTGGAGTGTGGGCTGACCTTGCTGAGAGCTGCAGTCCAGTTGTGGCATGATTTCCTCTCTGCCCTAGGGTGCAGAATGAAAAGTTCCCATGGATTTTTCCGCGGAGCGTTTAACGCGCTCCGTGCGGGTTGGTGTGTCACTCCTCTGCTGTGTTTATTGCTGGAGCTTCTGCAAGGGCTGGCTGTAATTTTTTTGACAGTTGCTGACATGCCTTTACTGGTTGTTTGGCTGAAGCTGCTTCACCTATCAGGCTTTTGTCCTTGTAATGAGCACCCTCTGCATTTGCTGCTGGTTTAACCCTTGACAGTGTCCGTGCAACCGGGATGAGGTGCCTGGGTGGGCAAAGGTGAGGTAGATTCAGCTGAAATCCATTTTGGAAGGAATCAAGAATCAAGAATCAAGACTCACTGTGGATTCTCAAGATCCCCAGTGGATTTGTGGCTTGATAGTTTGAATCTGAATAAAACCCAACAAACTTCTTTCTGTTGTCTCTGGTCCTTCTTCCCCTTCCTGCCCTGTGCACACAATGTACATAAATGACTGGAGTTGCATCAAATGAGGGCTGTCTTTCAAAGAAAAATGTGCTTTATTGCTTAGTGTGTCTGACTCCATCAGGGTCTGGCTCAATTTGTGCTACAGCAAAGTTAAGTGTTAACTAGAAGAGCAAATGGATGTGCCTGGTCTGGGAAAAGCTGTGGATGTTTCTCATGGCTGAAGATGCTGGCTGATAACTTGGATTGCTTTGGTTGGCTCCTTCTTTGTTTTGCTCCACGAAAACAGTGATATGTGTTTTCTCTCTCATAACCCCAGCAGCACAAGAAAAGGGATGGCAGCTGCTGTGGTCAAATAATACAAATATATCCTTGCTGCCCAGCCTGAGCCCAGACAGTTCAATTGGCCATCCCATCCTTTGGCCAGCCAGGGCTGTCCTTTCTCCTGGCATGGCAAAATGAACATCTGGGCTCTGCAGAGGTGGGGAGACTCCGAGTGCCTGTGCTGCCCTGGATGTGCTGCAGTGTCTGGCCGTGTTGAAGCCTGTGGAAGGAGGAGGCTGTGTCTGGCAGAGAAAAATGCCCACAGGTTGTGGGTTTGACAAGGTCATAGCTGGAAGTACGTGAAATAGTCCTTTGATTTTCCTTGTCTTTAAACAGAGGTCAGGAAACACTTTGCAGATTCAATAGGGGGAGGAAGGAGGGGATGAAGATGTACAGTGAGCAGAAGAAGAGAGGGATGCAGGTGCTGCACATGGCAGAGGGCAGTGGGAGTGGGGTCCTCTGCTGCTTTTCTGAGCAGTGTCCTGAGCCCCAGGGCAGCTGGTGGGTGGTGTCACCACAGTCAGTGGCTTGTCCCCTGCAGCTCTGTGAGGGCTGGGTACAAGCAGTGTCAGCCTGGCAGGCAGGGAGGTGATTTTGTGCTCTGTTTGCATAAACCTGCTTAATAAACAGCACTGTTGCTTTGGCCTCTCTCCTTTACCTCTACCTCCACCTCCTTGTGTGAGGTGGCTTTTCTGACTGCAGGTCGTGTTTCACACTGAACCGAGGCAGTCATTGCCTGCAGATCTCCTACCGTGGGCACTGCTCTGCCATTTATTTATTTATTTAAACACATGCTCACTTCCAGCCATCAAATTCCAGTGCTGCTTCCTCGGCCACAGTGCCCAGGTTTGGCTCACGTGGGAGGTGTTGATGTGCACCTGCTGCTGGGACAGCACTGACTGTCATAGGCTGTTAATAACTGATTAAACCTAAGTCTCTGAAATATTTGGGGGGAGCTATTTGGTGTCACGATCCCTGATGTTGTAAGCACCATCTTTCAGTTATATTCGTTCTCTCCTGCCTGGCTAAGCATTATCTCCTGGATTTTTTTTATGAATGGGTCATTATTCTGAAATGTGAGCATGTGAAATATGACTTGTGTTAGATTTCAATACCTTTTAAGATGGTGAATGGATTGGGGTTAAATACGGCGTTTTAAGCTGTGTGGCTTTATGTATTTTATGAAAAGTCGTGCCACGGATTCTGTGAGGCTCCAGCTGAGTGATTAAAGTCCCATAATATTCTTTTGTAACCCATGAATAATAAGCAGGAGCTGAGCTGCCAAAATAAATCAAAAGTGAGTTTCATTCAGAGTCATTTCCCTAGTGAATTGTGACAGTTGGACAATGTCCTTCCCTTGTAGAGACACCGAGCTTTTTCTAGCCCAGAACACGTTCAGTGAACAGGGTTGCAGGTGAGTGGCATGCCAGGAAGAAACAGTGCTGTTTATTCTCATTCTGGCATAACTTTTGCCATCTGCTGCAAGGCAGAAGCGAGTCTGAGCTTGACCTTGCCTTGTGCTTCGGTGGGGATGTTCCTGTCCTGCAGCCTGAGGCTGGGAATGGGGTTGTGTTTGTGCTGGCAAGAGGCAGGTGCTGGTGTTGGTGGTGTTGAAGGCAGTGCAAGCTGCACTGTGACCAGTCAAGTGTGGGTTTGATGCCAACAAATCAAGAAAGCCAGCCTGAAAATAGAATTCCAACAGGCAGGAGATTGTCTCACTGTGGATATTTAAAATTCTATTTTTTCCCCCTTTTTTGTCTTTTTTGTTGTTGTTGTTGTTTTGACCTCACATTTTTGTTGTGTTGGTCATGTTTATTCCATCTGTGTTGCTTCCCTGCTTATAGCAGGTAAACTGACAGCAGTTCCACTTGGAAATCCCTACTTGCAGGGTTCCTGGTGTGGTTGTACTTTCCCCCCATTTATATTTCGCTTTAAAACCTTAACCTGTGCTGGTTTTGGCTGGGGCAGAGAAAGAGCCCCATACTTGCGATGAAAATTAACTCTACCCCGACCCAAACCAGCATATGAAGGTGGATATGAATTCATCTTGCAAAATCTGATGTAATTCAAGTGGTTGCTAAACTTACCCCCCACAGGAGGCAAGCTCTGATATTGCAGATGTGCCTCTGATATTGCAGATATCACTGACTGCAGTGTGCAAACACATCAGCACACAGATCAGCTGGAGTCCCTCAGTTAATTTACAGACTTCCCAAGTAAATTTAATGTGCTTTCTCTCTGATCAAACAGAGCCAGGCAGCTCCAGGATGGAGTGAGGGTGAGCAGCACTGCAGGACAAGGTGTGTCCTGGGCACAGGGAGGTGCAGCAAACACCTGCAATCAGGGTGTCAACAGAGACTCACAGCTCGGCTGTTCTGAAATAGATAAAGAGAATAATGAGTGTCTGCACGGGGAGTTTTTGCTGCATGATAATAGTGTTTAATGCTGGGCGTGGGGCAAGGCTGTGGCTGCTCACCTGCCACGTGATGAAGCTGTAGTAACCTGCCATGAGGTGATGATGAAGCTGAACCATGAGGCCCGAGCCTGATGGAGCTCCAGAGGCTTTACTCCTTAGGTTGTGCAACTCCCACAATTAGCATTTAAATGGCCACGCAGCTCTGGCGCAGATTAGGTTTGTGACTGTAAAAACCCGTGTAAAGTTACTCACTGGAGCAAAACCACTCAGACCTCTGTCACAGCACATCAGCAGCTTTCTCGTGGTGCAGAGAAAGCTGGGTGATGCAGTAAAAACTGACGTGGTGCAGACACCCCCATGTGCAGGGCTGGGCGATGCAGTAAAAACTGACAGCTCAGAGAGGTGCTGCAGCAGCCCAGGGGTGCAGTTCAGGAGTTAAGCTGCAAGGTTTTAGCCAGAACTACCTGGAAATCACCTCTCACTTCACCCCGTGTGTCTGTCAGTGTTTGTGCAGCTGTTGAGAACGTGGGGTTTGATTTCCAAGCATGGTTTGGGGTTAAGTGAAGGGGCAGTTACAGCAATTTTAAGCTTCGTGCAGTGTCGGATGTAATCTGCTGATATAAAGTGTCCTGTGCAGCCTGAGTGGTTGGGATTGGAGCTGATGACACAGAGCTCTCTCTTTCAGTGACAATTGTAGTAGTTATGTACTATTTGCTGAACTCCCAGGGTAGAAATCTGCTAAAATCAAACCCCAGGGTGATGAGCCCTTCAGGTTTCATCTGCTCAGGGAAATCAGCTGGCACTGTCCTGTGCTGAGACAAGCCCAGGCTTCAGCTGCAGTGGTTTATCCCTGGCTGTAGAACTTAAGGGTTTTCTCTGAAATGAAATCAGTCTGAGAATCAAAGTATATTTCCACCCTTTCTCGTTCTGGAGGGACTCATTTGTATGAGGTTTCAGCAGCAGGAATTGTGAGGCTGGTTCCAGCGTGAGAGGGGTTTCTTTGAAATCTCCACGGCTGAGGCTCCTCGGAGAATTGGGGATGGGAGCTTATTTTTAGTCGTGGTCTAGATTTTCATTGATCTGGGCTGTAAGTGTGGCAGCAAATGAAAGGAGCATTAACACTCGGTGTTCAAGAGCAGGGACCAGCCCAGGAGCATTAAATTCTCAGCGTCATGACCACAGCCCTATTTGTAACATTAAAAATACGTTTGGATGCTGTGAATTTGGCAGACGTCGAGTGTCTATAAAACACTTGGTAGAGGGCGGCTTTCTGATGTGAATAACAACGTTCAATTGAACTGTATATTGGCTAGGATCAAATAAAAATAACATGTTTCTAGCACAACACCAGCAAGTAAATAGAAACCATGGAGGTATTTTAATCATTACTGGGGAGAAAACAGTGTTAGTTTTGTTAATCCCCAAGCAAGGAAACTTCATCTGAAAATTTGCTTCCCCCCCTGCCCAGTTCAGTGACATTTTCTAGTAACAACAGAGGCCTCTTAATTCCTATTAGCATATTTCCTGGTATCGAAGTATTTTCTTGCACAAGATTCCTGATAAGATGCACAAAGAGGTATTTAGAAATTAACACACCCGCTAATGAGCTGCTGGTTGATGGAGTGATGTGACAGCTCCGTACCTGGGCTGGGAGGGGGAGGAGGAGGCTGTGTCCATCTGCAGCACTGCAGGGATTTGGAGAGACTGACTGTAATTCACCGGGCTGGGTTTTTTTTGGCTGGAATAATTGTTGCTAACGCTGTTTTTGTGTGTATGAATGTCAGCCTGGTACTGTAAGTCACTGGAACATAACCTTTTAAAGAACACATCACTTCCAAATTTAACAAGCAAGTCATAGTCTGCTCCCGCCTCTCGCTTGGGTTATTTTCTTCTCTCCTTTTGCTGCTTGGAAGATCTCGTGTGAAAAGGTGACACAAGGAATGATGTGTGGGTCTGACCTTAGGAGTTGCTTGGGACAATGCCAAGGAAAGCTGGTTTTTAGGCAGTCTCTCAGTGATTCATGATTTACCTCTGCTCCCTGTTGTTTTACGCCGGTGCCTTTGGAGCCTTTTCCTGTCGCATCTCAAGGTGAAGGAGTTTGCAGAGCTGTAGCTGATTCATGGGCTGTGTTTTTCCCTCCAGCTTTGGAGAATTTGGCAAACAGCAGAGCTGCTCACTGTCTGCCCAGCTTGCCTGAGCTCTGGCTGTGAGCTGGAGTTGGGTTTTCCACCTCCTGCGTGTGGTGTCTCAGCTTTCTGCATTTCCTCTCCGCTGCGAACACAAGAGCTCCCGCTGCGTAAATACTGGGTGAGAAACAGGGATGGCTGAAAACACATCGTGGTCTTGAACTGGGGGATCCCCTTGTATGTTCCTCTCCATGAACTGTGTTTTGGGGACTTGCTTCTGCTGGGAAGTGCCCGCAAGGCACCCCTGGAACCAGGACACCCCACATCCCCTGCTCCCCTCCTGCATCCAGGACGTGTCGGACACACTACACCACGGAAGGAGGAACGTGATCCGTGGTTGAAGCCTTGTACCAAACACTCTGTCTGGAGCCTCTCCCCCTGTGGCTGGTCCTGCCCTCTTTGCTAAATTTACAGCTGTCAGAGCAGTTGGGAGGCCTGGGGTCAAACGTTCCAGAAAAAGCCTCGGACACCGCTGACCGCTGGCTCTGCCTCCCGGCGGCCGAGCCCTCTCCGCACCGTATTTCTCAGCTGGTGCTGGGACTCAGAGGTTGCATAAAGTTGAATAAATAATGCTGATGGGTTAATTGTAGCTTGCAGGCTCAGTTGTTGATTAGAGTCATATGGTGTTTTTCCAGTACGTCGCAACCTTCGTTTCAACATCCTTGTTTCGTATAACCACAACAGATTATGTCTCCAGTCTCTTTATTTATTCGTGGTCCTCTGCCCCCGGAATGAACTGCTGGTGGAGGAAAGGAAATGCAATAACTTCACTCCTGGTTGCTGTTTGGGGTGTGTACATTTACATGTTTCCCAGTTGCACTGATGAGGAAACCAATAAATTAGTAACGCAAGGTGAACCCTGCGCGCCAGGCCACAGCTGGGAGATCGCTGCCTGTCATCCATCATGGGAACCAGAGAGACTGGAATAAAAGCAGTTCCTATCCTCTTGATATTGTTTTCCCTTAGAATTTCTGTCCAAAATCAACCTATTAATAAAATAGTAACAAAAGCAGTAAGAAAATGCTTTGGAAATCCATGATTCACTGTTCTAGCAGGAGCAGAGTGTGAAGGGAGATGCATTTTTTACAGTACAGTGTAGCCTTCAACATGGCTGTGCTTTTCCCTCTCCTTTTACAGCTGAAAGAATAGTCATTAGTTACATTAATAAACTTTTGTATTACACCTTGAGCAATTAGACCTACTTTCATGCCCTAGATGCTGGTTTCTTATCCCCTAATAACACCATGTATTAAATATGAGGTGTTTTCTTGTATTTGAAATTTGTTTTTCCTTTGTTTTTCTATTTGCTTTACTCTGTCTTTACAGTGACTGGGAAGGTGATAGGTTTCCTTCATTATTGGTTAATTTTCTTTATTTCTTTCCTCTACATACAGTATTTTACTTTCAGATGCTACAGGTAGAATGTATAGCAAAAAAAGTTTCATTGATTTCTTTAAACTGCCTTCTGCTTCTTTTTAATTGCTGATCTGCATGAAATAACATTTTTTATTCAGTTCCTACCAAATCTGTCTGACAGGACCCTCCTGACTTTAAAAAAAATAGATTTTTACGTAGTGTTACTTTCAGCAAATGTTTGAAGAAATGTTTTCATCTCTAAATGTAAATTATACAAATTATATATTCATTGTATAAATATATATATAATATACATGAATTAGCATGTTCTGACTCATGTAAGGAATATGCAGCTCTTTTTTTGGGAGAATAGATAAAGATTTATTTCTTAATGGCTGAGCAAATATTTGGAAGAAAGTTTCAAGGAATGGAACAAGTGTTTATGAGCAATTCTGATTTACTCAAGTTTGTTGAGTTCCCTGTGTATTTTTTTTTTTTTACTTTATTTTTTAACAGTTATGGAAATGTTTTCCCTTCTCTGAGGGGTGTGAGGCAGGACTGGAACAGAGCAGCAGCTGCTGCTTGGTCTCTCCCCTTGTCCCAGCCACATTTCTCACAGCAGCAGGAGACCACACTTCTTTAATTCATCAGATGGGGCAGAGCACATGGTGTCTCATTTGTGTTTTTCCAGAGTTTTTAAGGAGGTAAAAGTGTCAGGACCAGGTGATGACACCAGTTTGCCTTCTTTTTTGGCAGTTTTAAGTGCTCAGGGACAGAATCCCATTTTCCTCTGCTCAGTGTTCCAGGGGCAGATTTTTAGGTGGGGAGTTTGCCCACCCTGAGTGTGCTGCTTTCCACTGAGCAGCAGGAACGTGTTCTTCAGGTGTTACCCAGTTTCCTGTAAATGGTCTCTGCTGTTTTTAATCACAGTATTATTAAATATCACCATTAGAAAAATAGTTTCTTTTGAAGAAGCTCTGACTTCCCTGGGATCGTGCAGAAAAATTTGCATTTGTCATTAGTGCTGGAGCAAAGGGAAACAGCAGTTGGCACCTGTGAAAAATTTCAGGCTGATTCTTTAATTTTACACAGACCTATCCAAAGCTCAGACTGTGCAGGACAGTTGCTGCTTGCTTAATAACCCACTTGAGTAATGTGCTGCAGGCCCGAGAGCAGAGACAGAGCTAAAGATGTTGAAAGGAGCGTTCTTTGCTCCTTTGCTTTGCACTTAATCCACAAGCCTTGAAATGGAGGAGGAAATTTCATTCTCAAAGGTGGCTGGAGCCCCAGGGGAGGCTGCTGGGGGTGTTCAGCCTTGGTACAGCCACCCTGCAGCACATTTTTGTGTGTTCATGCCCCTCAGTGAACATCTGTCTGGCAGCTCCGTGACACCAATCAATAAAGTGTTAACTTTCACATGATTCAGAAGGTATTTCAGAGGAGACTTTTTCTTTTCCCCCCCCTCTGGAAAATGAATTATAAACCATCTCCAACTTTTAGACTTTTATTATAACCCAGCTATATTCCAGCAAAAGCTGCTGGCAGATAGTTTCCTCGTCCATTTCCAAATGAAGATGTGTTAAATTTATTTGCTGAAGGAACTTGTAGCTTGTGCTGTAACCTTGGTCATGGGGCTGGATATGAAAACAGAGGGATAGAAGCCCACTTAACAGCGGGAAGCAAAGTGGAGCTGGAGCTGGAAATGTTATCAGGCTGGGAAGGCAAAACGTGTTGAATTACTTGAGAAGGCAGATTTTGGACGTGTGATTTTGGACATGTGGCTTCGCTCACTGAATCCACGTGTGGTTCACACTGGTTGTGTGAGGTCAGGGTGTGCCATGGTTGTATAAAAAGGACCAGGTGCCCCAAGAAAATAGCTGTAAAATCCAGGTGAGATCCATTTCCTGGGCTCAACCTCTTTACCTGTGCTTAGAAAGAGCCATTCCTCCTGCAGGTGGGTGGGAGGCTGAGCTGCCCATTCCAAAAGAATCATGTTTTCCACCAGGATAATATCCTGCTAATTCAGCAAGGGGTTTAGGCAAGCACTCAGCAGTCTATATGTGTATTTTTTATTTATAATTAATGATGAGCATAGAGGTCTTGTGGAGGTTTCGTTTTTCTGCTCTAAATATGTGTTGATCAGGAGTAAGTTCTACCTATTTTTCCACACTTAGTGTGTCAAAATATAATCCAGTAACCTTAAAGAGCTGCTTTCATAGAATATCTTGATGAAATTTTGCCAAAGCATTACTGTAAAATGGATACTGAAACCCTGGCCCACTCAGGTTCAATATTCCAACATGGTACATTGACTTTTGTTGTGCTGGTATTTTCTTCGTAAGAAAGCTGCTCCCCTCCACTGCCCCAGCCCCAGGGACTGTTAAGAGCAACTGTGTATTTCTTAGAAAGGTGAAAACTGAATGCAGATTTTCTTTCCACTCTGACCTTGTTTCTTTTCCAGGCCCTGGAAGAAGCCCAGAAAGCCATTCAACAGCTCTTCGGTAAAATTAAGGATATTAAAGACAAGGCTGAAAAATCTGAACAAATGGTGAGCAGCACTTTCTTTCTGGCCTTTGTAAGAGAAGGGACGCTGACTTTTCCTGTCAGTAACATTTTTGCCCTTGGTCCTGACTGGTTGGTAATTTCCCACTGAGCCTGTGTTGAACCTTTAGCATTCACAGGGCTGCTGAGCTGACACCTCCGCAGGCCCAAAGAGTGGAGAGTGGCTTCTTCTGTGCTGAAAATGTTATTGCTGTGGCTTGGTATTTAACCAGAATCCTTTTTCATCCCCTAGGTGAAGGAAATCACCCGGGATATCAAGCAGCTGGATCATGCCAAGCGTCACCTGACCACCTCCATCACCACCCTCAACCACCTCCACATGCTGGCAGGGGGGGTGGATTCTCTGGAGTAAGTGTGGGCGTTTTTGGTGGTACTTTGACTGAGTCGTGAAGTTTGTGCAGTGTTCTCTATGGGTCTGTCACAGCTGCCTGGTTTTTGGGGGGGAATTTTGCTTCACAGACTGGATTTCTGCTGGCAGATCCTTTCCATGTTGCTGCGAGTGACCCTGCGCCTGTGTTGTGTTTAACAGTTTGCAGCATTGATGGCTTGAATTGCTGTGTTGATCCTTGGTGATAAGGAATGAGTCTGGTTTCATTAAGGAGTAGGACAGCCCGTTAGGAATCCTCATTAGGGATGTGCTCTTGGGAATTTGGGAGGGTTTTATCAGTCTTGCATCTAAAAACTGCAGTGCGTTTTGGTAAAGGTCTACTCTAGTTTTCATTGTGGCCCGAGTTCAAGGAAACCTTCCAGCTTGTACTGTGTATGAGTTGAGGGTTAAATATTTCTACTAATCTATTGTGGGATTTTTAATATGCTTGAGGAACACACAGTCTAGGAACATACATTTTTTTACATGTTGCATCTGTGAAGTTGCACAGCCTGTCCTTGGTTTGTAGCAAATCCTGCACGAACGCCGGGTCGCGAAGCGTTTGAGGATAAAATTTTACTTAGCCTGCTGTCTCCACTGGAATGATCCTAAAGGATGATATAAAAATAAATTAACTTGGTTTTCTCTTTTCGCTGTCAGTTCCCTGTGAAAGTTATTAACAGAGGAGTCAAGGCTAATGGCTTTTCAGCATCGTTCTCCTCCAGAGAAGCTTTAACTCGCACTTTGTGTGTGATGACGAATGGCTTCACTCAGGTCATTACAGTGAAATAACATTTACTGCCTCCGGACCCATACTGGGAAGCGGATGCATTCAGTAGTTTACATGTTCCTTGCCAAGTGTTGCTTTTGACATTTCTGGGTTTTTTTGAGGCATTGTTAGATGTGTGCCAGATTGGTTTATTTTAGCATCGGTTAAGTGAAATTTTAATGCTGCAGTGGAATGTTAATGAAGAGCTGTGTATTTTAGAAAAATAAATGTCAATTGGGACCAGCGTGACCCAGTGGGGATGAAGTAACCTGTGGGATTGCCACCCAGGATTTTCATTGAATCTGCCTTTGTAAATCTTTAATTTCCTCTGCAGGGCCATGACCAGGAGGAGACAATATGGGGAAGTTGCCAACCTTCTCCAAGGTGTCGTGAATGTGTTGGAGCACTTCAACAAATACATGGGGATCCCTCAGATTCGACAGCTCTCTGAAAGGTAAAAGGTTCAAACCCTGAGCACTTCCTTTCCTGCTGGGGAGGAAGGGTAGGAAATGTCTTAGGCAGATCCAGAGTCTCAAGGAGGTGAAGTCTGGACATGGTCCTTGGAGCTTCTTTACAGCCAAAACAAACAGGTTGAAATTGGACAGAGTTTGCTCAAATCTGGAGCAGCCCATTCTGTTAAATAACAGTAATTAGCATGGATGTAACTTGCTCTGTGCTTTTTACTGACTGGCTTTTCATTTTCTTGCCTGGAGGAACATGTGGAAGCGCAAATTGTTCTGTGTGATCTTCACATGCAGGTGTTTGTGGTGGGCCCTGTGGAGATGCTTCCTCCTGCTTTGTTCAGCTCAGTGATGGGGCTCAGCAGCCTGGCACGAAGCACAAACCTGCTCATGCACATGGTGATGTCTGGGGCCCCTTTCTGCCTCAGCATGAACGTCACTGCTGTGGAGCTGCTGTCAGCCTGCAGTGCCCCAGGGCTGCGACAGAATTTCTCCTTGTGCCTTTGCCAGACTTGAATATTCTGAGCTCCTCAAGTCTCTTCTGCCAAAACCTGCTCCCATTGCCCAGTTCTGCTGAGATTTGAGGCTTATAGCCAATCTTCTTGTACAGTTTTAATTTTCTGAAGCGGAGTTACACTTTAATTTGAAGAGTTTTGATGCAACTCCCACGTCAACTCCCCACCACCCTCAGCAGCAGCAGGTGAAGGCTCAGTGGTCACTAAGCCACCATTTCTCCTTGGTCTTGGCTTCATTTGGGATGTGACAGCTGGAAGTTGAGGGAAGAAGGCCCTCTCTGTTCTAGGGGGCATTGCTGTCCCTGCCTGAGGTGACTTTGCTCATTACAGATGTACTCGAAGGAGTCTTCCAGGCACAGTAATTAATTTTTTTTGGTGACTCCCTTTGCTAAGACAGCAGCTGGCTCCCTGTGTTGTTTAGTGATGGAAACAGAGGTTGAATGATTTGTTTGTAATGTTTTCATGTAAATCTGTTGGACCATCTTTATGGTATAGATACCTCTTCCAGAAAACACAGATGGAATCCATGAAACAGAGCAAAAGAAAAATCCTCTCTGAATCTAGAGAGAGGGATGGGGCCTTGTTTAACAAAGCATTTGACCATAAGCATTTGCTTAAATGAACATGAACATCAAGGAAATGTAAACATATGTCAGTGCTTTTCTGAGTTGAGGCTGTTGTCTGTTCCAACCTTGTGCTCAGAGAGAGTGCTTGCTTCGTTTTCTTCCAGAGTGGTAATGCCCTTTGGGCAGAAACCTGCTGTCATTGGCCATTTTGAGGCCAAATATAATTTAAACCTTGGTCCAGAATTCTGGCTGGTTTTCCCTTTCTGGTGGATGATTATTTAATACTTTCGTAGTCGCTGATTGTTACAAAAACCAATTCAGGCTCGTGCTAGAAGGCCTGGTGGTTTCGAGTCACGCCGGCGAGACTGGCAAGGACGTGGAGGAAAACTGCTTTTGTTTTATTCTGCCTTCAAGATAAGGATCTGAAAAGCTCAAGAAAGTCTGTTCCTCCTATTTTTAGAATTGCCTCGGCAGGGTTTTCCTTCCGGTGTTTATACAGGGAGAGCTGCACCATCTGGTAGTGATAGAGGAGGCTGCTTGTGGGGCGAAAGGAGCTGCTCTGGGGTGCTGCTGGGAGCTCTTTACTGCTCCACATCCAGGCAGAAAATTCCTACAGGGAGGTCCATGGCACCGTAATTCTGCTTTTGGAGTTTGACTCCATGTCTGTGTGTTAGGGCCTGGTTTGGAGTTGACTTTTCTCTCTCTTTTGCTTGGAAATCCTTTCGTGATTCATGAAACATCAGAGGAGGTTTGCCTGGCTTCTTGCAGGGATATTTTTAGACTGTGAAATTGCTGGGGTTTGGTATCTCATGGATTTGTTTTAATGGTGCAAGTGAAGCCTCTAGGATGTTTGGGAAGGCAAGAAATGCTTCAGTAGATGTTGGCACAGACCTGTGACAGTAACCAAGGTCTGTTATATACAATAAGCCCATTATACACCCTGCTAAACGAGCAGATTCTGTTGCTTTCTGGAATAAAAAGCCTCTTTTTTCATGGTGTGAATGGAGCAAAGCCAAGTATGAATGGGAAACCATGGGAAGGAGAAGTGCCTGCTCGGTGGTGTTGGATGTGCTCTTTGTCATGGGGTATTCAATTTAGGTTGCTGCTCCTGGATGCTGTGAGAAGTAATGATGTGTTTTTAATGTTGTTTTCCACCTGTTCCGTCCCTTTGACAATAACCAAACAAAAATCCTGTAAGTGTTCATTGGAAACCTGGACTGAACTCTCAATTAGTTGGGTTCTTGTGCTGATCCTGTTGAGTATTGACGTAAAAATGTCACAGTTCGTATCCAAATGTAAATATTTTCCTAAGAGTCTTCCTAAAACAACTCCCAATGCAGTGCATTGGTAGGTGTTGTAGTAAACAGGAATGTTTTCTTATCTCTCAACCCTCTGCTGCTTTCTCTCTGTGGAGGGAGGTACAATTAGTGGTCCCAAACCCACCCATAAAAGTGGTCTTGCAGGCCTAGCAGATAGTGGAAAAAAGCCTGGAAAGTATTTAGGAGAAAGATAATTGTGAGTTTGCCACAGGAAAACTGTCTGGCTCAGCCTCTTTTTATCTCAGCAAGCTGCCAGGCGTGGTTTAAGATTTCTGGTAGCTTTGGCTAAAGGAATTGTGGTTTCTAGTAATTGAATGTCATTTGAAACATAGCAGTGGGATTTCTTGTTTTTGTTTATTAAAGGCGGGGGAAACGGAGAACAAAAGCCACTAATAATAAAACAAAAGTCAGAGGAACAGAAGTCATTAATAGCTGGATAACCAGAGGGTTTGGCAACCCCAGGAAAAGGCAATTCCCTGCTGTGTGGGATGTGGGGTGGCTGCTGGGATATTCCCATCACATTTCTGGGGGAACCTGGCCAGGGAAAGAACCCTTATCAAACCCACCTGAGGCTCTGAGAGATCCCAAATCTCTTATCTGGGCTTGCTGAGGCAATTCACTTTGTGCAAGTGGTTGCACACACACCCTCAGGCACGTGCAGGCAGCTCCTTCAGCGCTGAGTGTCGGGGCTTTTATCACTGCAGTTTCCACTGCATCCAGAATATTCTGAATTATTGAAAAGCTGGCAGCTTTCCACGGGGGCAATAATCTCCAGTGGCTAAAGCAAGTGCCCCCCGTGTTCTCTGCCTGAGGCAGCTGAGCTCTAAAGAGGTGGCAGAAGGGTTTTCTTGCTTCTGGGTGCATGTTCATAATTGTGAAAATAATTGAGTGTGTGTGTGTGTGGTTGTATAAATAAAGGTATTTACTGGGGGGGCACTGGGGCTCCCTGTCCTTGCTCACACACACCTAAACTTTTTGGCTTCTTGGATGGCTCTGCCCTGTCCCTCTCTTGGAAAATACGAAGGAAAAAATAAAAGAAGATTCAAACTTATTCTCCCTGTCTGCCTTTGAGAGATTTTTATGCAGGACCTATTTTTAAAAAAATACGTATTTTTAACATCCCACGTGAGCAAGGCATTCCTGCAAGTTTCTTAATTTAAGGATATGAGAATCCCCGTTAAGACTGTCCTTAAGTACTTTCCTGAATCAGAGCCTAAAACAACAAAGCTTGTGGACAGGGCTTTTAACTGCTTGACAGAGGCTCTTTTAAATTTGTTGAGTCTTTAGGAATCTGGCTGCTGCTCTTTTCAGTGCCTCCACTGTGCTGCACTGCAGCTGTTGTCAAATAGAAAGATCCCCACAGCCACTCGTAAGCAAAGAAGCATCACTGCTGATAGCTTCCAGTTGTTTATACAAACTCATTAATTTCTGTGACTCCTAATTCTACACACTTCTTGTTTCTTGATTATGTAAAAAGATTAAAATTTTCAATCTGTGTTCAGGGTCTTTTGGTATTTTTTTCTCCTTCTTTTCCCAGGGAATCAAAGAGTTTGGTTCTGTGATGCTTTCTCACATGAACTGCAAGTGCTTTCTTGTAGAATTTAAGCAGGAGTAAACCTGTAGCTGCCTCCTTACTGATTAAATTCCCCACTCTTATCTCAATGTATTTGAGAATTCCTTTTGTTTCCCAGTTGTGAAGGTGTTAACTGGGGATCTTTACCTGGAAGAGCAGAGGAGTTTCTGGACATTCCTGTGAAGCAGAGAGCTTAAGTGAGAATTATGTTTGACATTGCAGGCAGGAAGCTTTTCCAGCAAAATCCCCATGAATAAATCCTGGGGAAGGCAGGTCCTACATCCAGTTAAATCACAGATATAAAGTTATATTTCAGCCATCACTTTTAAAGGACTAGAATTTTCTGCATTTGGCACCATGAAAGAATCCAGCGTTGTCAGATCATCCCGTAGGTTTTTGCTAATAATGGAACTCAAATGGGAAGATTAAAGAAGCAGATCATTCCTTGATAAGCTTGAGGAGTGTTAAACAAGCACGAAAAAAATTCCCAAGTCTTCTCCCCACGGTCTGAACAAACATTTTCACAACAGTAAATGTCGCCAGTCTTGCTAAAGTATCAATCTCAGTGGAAAAATCCACTGCTTTGAGTGATCAGTTTAGACCTGAAAGCGTTTCCAGTATAATAAAAACTGATGGAAGAATTCAAGGGCTGCACAGGGATATAAGTGCCTCACTGTTTGCTTTGGCACTTTCCAGTGTGTGTAGGCATTTCCATTTCCCAAGAAGTATCAATTAAGCTGTATTGACTTTTATTTCTGGAAATTGGAAGCTTTATTCTCTCAGCGAAATAAAGAGCAAGGCTGTGGTTTATTCTACTCCCAGTTCATACCTTTGCTCTTTTGTGCTTCTCTAAAACATGGAGAATTTATGGGATAAAACTGCTGCCAACAGTATTCATTTAGAAGTGGATCAGTACACCTGGAACTGAGAAAGGTTCACTGTGAAGATTGAGACATTGTGAGGCTTTTTACGTGTTAGAAACATTTCTGTTGCAGTCTGATCAACATCAATGAATTTAAACGTAGATCACACTGGTATTAAAGGAACCCTGCTGATTTCCCAGCTGATAGCTGGCCCTTATTGAAATATTAAATGGCAGCAGGGCAGGAGAATCCAGGACATGCTCTGCTGCAGCTGAGGGGTCAGTGCTGTGGAGAGTTGTCATTCAGGGAGCAAACACTTTCCTGGTTTTGACACACAGACCTTCTTAATGTGGATGTGTTCTCTTCAGCATCAGGGATATCCCTTACAAACCTCCCCACAGCTGTTTCAGACACCTTGCAGTGGTGTTTGCAGGCAATGGGACAGGGAGGTTGTTGAGCCACCACCAAAGCCCTTCCTGTGTCCCCCTCAGGGTGAAGGCAGCGCAGAACGAGTTGGGGCAGCAGATCCTGGCTGACTTCGAGGAAGCCTTTCCTTCTCAAGGTACAAAGGTAAAGTTCTCACTTTCCCTCTTCCTCCCATTGAGAAGTGTCACTGAAAGCTGTTCAGCATGATTGTTGTTGGATTCAGTCTCGTTTTTCCTCTAGAGCTGGTCTCTGCCTGTTTCAGCAGTTCCTTTAGAAAGCAGAGGGTGATTTCTCATTGTTCCTGTCAGGAATGTGGGAGGGAAGTGCCACCCTTCCCCTGTCAGCACTGCAGAGAGGGCTGCAGCCGGTCAGGGAATGCCCCAGTAATTCATGTCTGGGGTTCCCCACACGTCTCACTCAGTCCCTGGTTATTTGTTTGTCCCAAAAATTTGTGTTCTGTTCAGAGGAAGCCAAGCACAGGCTGGCTGTTGACACAGTGCCACCAAGTTTGTCTCAGGTTTACTCAGCACAGATACAAACCCGGGCTGGGGCTGAGGCACCAACTGTGCTTCCCCAGCATTGTGCATCCAAACGTTTGCAAACAGTGAGGGGAGTAGGTGTGAATTTGAATTTACGTCCAAGAAAACACCGGTTCTGTCTTTCAAAGTATCAGCTCTGCTGGTTTCTTCATCCAGCTGACAAGTGCAGAAAGGAGGAAGCTCTTTGGAGCAGTCGGTGAAGGGCAAATCTGTGTCTGTGTGAAGCAGCATCAAAACAGGCTTTTTTTAAAAAAAATGCTTCTAAATTTTCTGTCTTCACCATGGAACAACTTGGTGGCCAGTGAAATGGAAGCAGCTCAGTTTTCATCCGGCAGAAGAAAGAAGCAGCAATAAATAAAAGAGTAGCAGCAGCAAAGAGAGTAATAGGAAAGGATAAACTCAAGAGAAACTGGATGCAGTACAGTTTGCAATCACCCATTCAGCTTAATTAACCTGAAATAATTTTCTTCCTGTTTATTTTGACAGAGGACTGGTGGGCCCAGCAATGTCCTACGTGATGCCTGCCTGGTAGCCAACGTCCTGGATCCCAGGATCAAACAGGAAATCATCAAGAAATTTATTAAACAACACCTCTCGGAGTATCTGGTCCTTTTCCAGGAAAATCAAGATGTAAGGGAAGCTCAGCAAGCTACATTTGGATTTCACATTTTGCTCTGCCGGCGTTCCCAAAATTCACATTTCCACAGGTTCCTGTGGTGAAAAGTTTTTATCCCAAGGGCTTGGAAACTGATTGTGGGTGTGATCTGGAGTGGCTGATGAGCTGGGAGTCGGTGTTATCTCTGCCAGGATGACTTCCTCCCACCTTAGACCTCAGTTTCGTAGATCATCACCAGAAATGTTTTCTTCCCCTCATGTAGAAAATCAATAAGTTCACATTAGATCTATTTCCTGCCCTGCAAAGGGTTGAAAAATGAAACTCTGAAAGTTGCAAACCCAACACCACCACCCTCCAAACAAACAAGAAACACCCCAAAATGCTTGGAAATCTGAGGGGGAGGGATTTCTAGGAAGTTAATTATCTTTGTATCTGATTTTTAAACTTCCTGTCCTGATGCTGAGAGCTTTTTGAAAGTTTACCATAACCTTCTTGAATCTGGAAAAAAAAAAAAAACCCCACACAAACCAAAATTACCTTTAGATCAAAATGTATTTTATCAATTTCAAATGTTTGACATAGAGTAGAGAAAGGCTGAAATGCCTGAGTTTAAATAACATTTTTCCATCGAAGAATGGAAAAAAAAAAAAGGATTTTCTGGATTAATCGTTCTACTTTTTGACCAGAAAACACAATCATTGAAGGGAAAAAAATCTTGTCCTGCTCTGGTTGTAAGAATTTCAGTTGGAATTTAAATGTGAGCTGAATGTAAGAATCCAGGAATTCCTGCACCCTCATCCCAGTGTTGACTTTGACCTCTCTGTCTGCGAAACAAAGAGGGTGGGATCGAATGAAATATTATTGGATTGAGTTTTCAATAATCTCTGCATGATCTAGGAGTACTGTTATCCTCATTTTCAACAGAACTTGCTCTCTTAATTCGCACAAGATAGGATTTTCAGTCTGGCATGTGTTTAAGCACTTGGAATCCCAGAATCATTTGGGTTGGAAAAGACCTTTGAGATCCTTGATTCCACCCGTTGCCAAGTTCACCGCTAAACCCTGTCCCTAAGTGCCACATCCACACACCTTTTAAACCCCTCCTGGCACAGTGACTCAGCCAGCTCCCTGGACAGCCTGTTCCCAGTGCTTGATAACCCTTTCAGTGATGAAATTTTTCCCAATATCCCATCTAAACCTCCCCTTGGAGCGTTCAGAGGGTGTTAATAGATGTCACATCAGCTCTGGTGGATCACCCGAGCTCCTCTGCAGAGCTGCAGCAGCACCAATTCTGAATATTAGCAACTTCTGCTGCTGAAGATGCTGTTGGTGCTTAAAAAGTTGTTGTCTGTGGGATTCAGGTGGCCTGGCTGGATAAGATCGACCGGCGCTACGCTTGGATCAAGAGGCAGCTGGTGGATTACGAGGAGAAGTACGGGCGCATGTTCCCGCCGGAGTGGTGCATGACGGAGCGCATCGCCGTGGAGTTCTGCCACGTCACCAGGTGAGCCCCACGCAGCCCCTGCTGCCTCCCCCAGCACGCCCAGCTCCCTGAAAATAAAAGGCTGGCTTGGGCTCCTGCCCCTCTGATCGATGTCTAAAGGCAGGCTGCAAATGTCTCTGCGGAATTGGCCGTGAGTGAAAGGAAGCGAGGAGTGAAAACCCCGAGAAGCGTCGCTAAAGCGATGAGAAATTGAAGCGGTGTGAAAATCGATTTTCAGTGTAGCAGGGTAAAAATCAGTAATGTTTCAGGCTGAGTGGAGTAGCATGAGCTGACTATGGGGTGAGTGCCTCGGACCAGGCTCTTTGCCAGCCAGAGACAGGGAAACAGAGGAAGGTGCCGGGTGGAGTCCCAGTAGCACCATTGCCTTTGTTCTGGGACCCCAGTGGGAGGCACTGTGCTTCCCAAGGCTGGATCCTGAGGGCTTTCCCTGCTGGCTGCTAGGAGATGGGGTCCTGTTACCCACAGAGCTCGGAACAACTGTGGTTGTGTTTGAAACGGGGTCTGCAAAGCAGTTTTGTGTTAGAGAGCCTCTTAGGAATTAGCCTGAATTTTGTGATGAAAGTCTCTCTGGGGAACGGACTGAGTTCCAGTGTTGGGTTTCAGATCTTTATAGAAAACCACGTTTGTTTTTTCTGTATCCCCTCTCCCTTGCAGGGCAGAGCTCTCTAAGATCATGCGCACGAGGGCGAAGGAGATTGAGGTGAAACTGCTTTTGTTTGCGATTCAGAGAACAACCAACTTCGAAGGGCTCCTGGCCAAGCGCTTCTCAGGCTCCACTCTTGCTGATGGCACAGTGGTAAGGGGATTTCTGAAGAGCAATCCTTTACTCTGCAGCTTTCTCAGGAGAAAGAAACCCTCTCACACATAGCTCAGGTAGTGGAGACTACAAAAGGTGTCACCTGCAGCCTCCCCTTGCACTGGGTGTTTAATGTGACTCTGCTCAGTGGCCCGTAGCTGGAAAAGTGATTTTTTTGGTTGTGTAGGCTGTAGAGAAGATAGCACAGGGCTCACAAGAATAAAAATGCAGTGCTTGTGTACTTTTTTGGGTTCTCCTGGAGCCCTGTGCTGTTTGAAGCCACATAGCTATGGAGAACCACAGAGTGATTATGGTGTGGTAACTGCCTTGTAATGTTTGTTCTCTACGTGTCAGTGACACATTATAACTAGAAGTCCCCTCTTCTCGTCATTTCTGGTTACCACATGTTCCCCACATGGTACCAGCTTCCAGTCCCACTTTGTCTCTTGGGTCACTCTGGCTTGCAGGGACATTGGTAGCTTCTGCTTCTGTCTCTTTTGGTAGATTGGAAAGGCAGAAGCAAGAGAAAAAACTCAGGGAATATCTCTGGAGCCATCTCTGAGCTTTTCCTGCCTGGAATCTCAGCCCAGAGCTCTGTCAGCCAAAGTGCCCTGGGAGCACAGAGCATGTGTGGCTCAGAAGCCACTGGTTTGAGGTTGACTTCTCTGTCCAGCTGGTGTCTTGAAGCCTACTTGGATGTGATAATTCAGCCTCCAAGGAAAGCCTGCTGGACCCATTTGTCATTTGCTGTGGGTGCTGCTAACTAAAAAGGGAAGTCCTGTAAGGTTTTTCCTCCTGGCTGAATTTAGATCTCTCAAGAATATGGCTTTATTTTTTCTGACAAATTTCAAACAGAATTTGGAGCTTTAATTAAATTGGCTTCTCTGGGTTGTTATAAGTGAGAAAAACAGAAGGGGAGGGTGTGGTTTCAAATGACAGAAAATCCTGTGTTTCCCCCTTTGTGACACGCCTGGAGGCTGTGCCACTCTGGCTGTCATCATCTGCCCTGTTTCATACCCCAAATGAAGGCCATCATTATAAATGGCTGGTGAGAGCAGAGGGGGGACAAGCAGTGGGAGCAGCAATTTGGAGTTTATTGCAGGGCAGAGTTTTGGAGCTGCTGTTGTGGTTTATCCTAGCGGAGACCACACACTTTGGAGTGGCGAGAGTTTGGGAGAGTGGAAATATCACACTGGTCAAAATGGCCCTTCAGGGAGGATTCAGGCAGCGTGGGTGCAAACAGAGCAGGGGCTGAGGATGGAGTGTGCTGGGGAGGGATGGAGAGGGAGCCAGGATCTCATCACCTCTGTCCTGGGAGAAGGCAAATTGCTGGGCAGTGCTTTGAAGGGCTCAGGAAAGCAAAACGCGGATGCAGCTGTGTGCCAGAGGGCACAAAACTGCCTGTTCTCTGAGGAGCTTCCTCTTTCCCAACAGAAGAAGCCAGAAGTGCCACCTCCCTCCACCAACCCCTTTCTGGAGGATGAAACTGGGGCAGAGACAGATGAGATTGTGATTGAGAAGAGTGATACGGACAAAGTAAGTCTTTGAAGTTCTCAGCTGTCAGCGAGGCAGCCTCTGTCAGAATCTCCAGTGGGGCCTAAGCTTTTCCCATCCCATTGATTTGCAAAGTTTGTTTTCACAGCAATTAATTTAGTGCAGTTTTGATCCTTTGTGCAGCATTCAGGCTCCCAGTACGACCATGCTTTGCTCTGGCTCACTTCACTGAAACCAAAGCAATCTTTATCCCAGTTAATAGTGCGGAGACAATCCTGCCACGTGAGAGTGAGCTGGATTCTGTTCTAGCCTGTACAGCAACAGCTCAAATGTAACTACAGGATTTCTGTCAAAGCAAGATGAAATAGCTATTTGGGTTTTCAGATCCCCAAAGAAGCTCCTCTGCAAACAGTTGCAATTCATATTTTGCCCTGTCAGCCAAGCAAACTGTCTGGAGTCACCAGGCAACTCGTACTTTCAAGTGTCAGCTTTAGATTTTCACTCCAGATAAATCACTGCTGGGATTTTTATCTTTACAGTGCTTTTCATCCACTACCTCTGCAAAGCAGGCAACACCTAACTGCTTGTACAAGCACAGGGCTTCCAAAGCCCTCTGCAGGCATTAAAGGGTGAATGGTAAATGAAATTGTTTTAACTGGCACCAGTATCAAAGGCTGTATTTTTTATACAGCAGATGGATGTTTTCTAAATGTTCAATTGTGAGTTCCTTGAGGCTGGTACTCTCTCCTGATTTAGGGGATTTACAGCCCTGTAAATGGGCCGTGTACAGGTGTGTCCTGATGGGTGACCAGGGCCTTAGGACCTACTCAAATCCCTGCCCCAGGGGAGATGAGGAGATGGTAGCTCTCCACCAGCACAGTCTGGTGCACTGCATCCCCTCCAGATTTTCACATGAGCAGGGCAGCCCCTCTGCCTTCATCCACAGCCAAAGTCCTGAAACGGAATGATTTGAGCAAAGTTTTGCTCTTTTCATTAAAATACATCTTGGACAGTTGGTATTGTGGGGACTTTATCAGTGAGACAGAGATTGGGAACTTGGGGAGACACATCTGCTGCATTTTTTGGGAAGAGCTTGCTTTCCAGTATCTCGTGGCTGGAAGGCTGGCTTTGATGTGCAGTGTTGGGATGAGAAGACATCCTTGGAGAAGTCAGTGGTGTTAGGAGACAAGTGAAGAGATAATTGCAACAATTAGGGCTGGGTTTATTGAGCAAGCAGAATGCAGCAGTTCAGGAGCTTCTGAGAGAGGACCTGCTGTGCTGCCTGTAGCTGGGGGGAGGCTGTTGTGGAGCCATCCATGGAGATAGCCCTGGAAATGCTGGTGAGGCTGCCCTCTCCTTTTGGGAATGCCCTGTGTCAGTGTCACAGTGCTGGGCTCTGCTGCCCTGCAGCCTCCTGTGTGCCAAGTGGGCTCCAAGATTTCAGTGTCCCAGTGGCAGCAGCTGCTGGGTAGTGCTGAGAGTCTGGAAGTGCTGCAAGTCTCATCTTCTGCTGTCGCTGCATGAAGAACAGAAGGGACACGAAGAGTTGAAGGGTTTTCAGTGGAAGAGCCCTTCCAAGACACCAGTCCTGAGAATTCAAGACTCTTGGGAGTCTAAGAGGGAGCACAAGGCATTTTTTGAGGGGGGAAATCCATGCTAAAAAAGCACCTCTTTTGGTAATGCTAGCAGTTGGATTTAATCTGTTTACTTTGGATAGTAATGAAAGGAAACTGAGCCAGCTGCAGACCTCCTTACTGTGACAACAGTAACCTTTTATTATTTCCATCAAACTCAAGGAGGAAATAGCTTAAACATCTGCAGCTTTTGGACAGGGTTGCATGCTCAGAAATAACAGTTTCACTGCTACTGTTAAAAGATTTAGTATTCCCTCCACCAGCCACGCTGGGAGCAGCGTGATGCAGAGACACAGAGAGAGAGCCAGGCCTGCTTCAGGAGCTGGCTGTTCCGGCCTGGTGAATGGTAAACATGGGGAATCTGCAGCCTTGTGCTGGCACTGCCATGCCAGGGATTTGGCAGATGGGAGGTTTCTGTGATTCCCAGCCATTGTTTTCCTCCCAGCTCCAGTGAGGGTGTGCATCCAGCAGAAACGGGCACTGGCAGAAAGATTTGGGTGCAGGATGCCTCAGTAATGGTTCTGTCCCAAGGCTCTTAAAACTCACATTCTTCTCTTGGTGATGCCAGGCTCATAGAGGTGGTCTGGCCTCCATAAAACCATTTCCTCACTTTAGGTTTGCAGCCATGAGCTGGGATTCATCATTTGGGGCTGAATTATTGCTGAGAAACGTTTGCCTTGTCGCTCTCTGATAGTTCTGCCAAATTCTTAGTGCCACCTCCTGTGTTGTTTAGGAGAGAAAGTCCTTTAGGCTCTCTGGTTTTGCTTCTTTTGTTTGGCTTTTCTTGCACTAAAAAAAAAAAAAAAACCAAAAAAATTCAGCTGGAAAAATTCATATCTTCATTGGCTGGGAGCTGATCTTGGCTTTCTGTGGAGAGAGAAGCAAGAATTCCATTCCAGAGTCACTGCAGCCCTCTTTGCAGCCAGTGAAAAGTTGTTGGTTTGCTGGGAAGCAGTAAGAGAAATTACCTATCAGTAAAAAATAATAATAACAATCTAGCTGTAGGGCAAAAAGGAGCTGAAAGGCCCTGCCCAGCCTGGTACTTAAACATGCACAAATTTAAGTGTGTGAGTAGTGCCAGTGGCTTTGGTGAGCTGAGCTTGGCCATGGTTAGAGTGCAGCACTAAACTAAAATGAGGGTTAACAGGATGGCTCCCAAATGTGCTTGATGCTCTAAATGTGATTTAAAAATAGAAATCTTTGCATCCCCAGAAACAAGTTTAACAGTGAAAGCAGGCCTGTAATGTTGCCTGTATAATTCTGGCTCCTCCAGTAATTACATGCTGTTTATCTAAATAAAATTCATTCAGATGAAGCCTGTAACTGTGAGTTATTACCCTTGATATTCCAAAATGTGAGGATTCTTCAATCCTGCTTCCAAAGAACTGCTACATTTGATTTCAGAGGGGACTAGTGGTGCCTTGTTACTGCTTGAAGGATTCAAGGAGGTTTTATTTGCAAACTGCATTAAGATTCTTCAGCTGAAATCTGTTAGCACGGAGCAGAGCTTTCTCTTTAAGGCAAAGAATATTTTACAAGTGGAAAGATAATTCCTTGGATTGGTAACAGCTCTCTAAGAAGGAGGGAAGGCTTGGGTATAATGACATTTATATGCTTCGATTATTTGACAGCAAATTTCTGTGTTGCAATATCTCTAAAGATTTATATCCTTCTGTGCGTTGCTGTTCCTTCAAGGTCTTCCAGGGCAGGTCTGAACCAACACTCTAAATGTTTTCTTGCAGCCAAAGAAGCCAAAGGTCCCTGACAATCCATTCCATGGCATTGTTTCCAAGTGCTTTGAGCCTCACCTTTATGTGTATATCGAGTCCCAGGACAAGTGAGTAACCAGCCTGGGTTCTGGGGTTTGCTTGCTTCTGGACGTGTTGGGTTCCACTGGGTTCTGCACTCAAGCTGCAGGAAATGAATTTATTGAAACTCTGCTGCCTGATTTCACCAGGTGCAGTGATTGTAGCTCGAAGAAACTTTGAGTGGGGCCTTTGCTTGGACAGAATGAGTGTTCCCAGTGCTTGATAACAGAGGGCTGTGGAGGTTGGTTTTGTGTGTGATTGCAAAGGGCTGCAGGAGTGGTGCCCGCTGCCTTTCTGGGGAAGAGGCTTCGTGTTCCTGAAATTACTTCTGTTGCCTCTGCAATTCCCACTGCAGACATGTGCCTTTCTTTCATCTCGTGCCTTCCACAAATAATAGGGTTGGGTTTTCTGTAAAATACACATGTGGCTTCGTGGCAGAGGAGTTGCAAGATTCGCTTTGTAGAAATGAGTTATTTGAGATCCTTAGATGAAAGCTGCTGTAGATGAGCTGGCTGTAAGATAACATTATCATTGGTCACAGATTGGGACTTTGTCAGGGCCTTTAATCCCTGGCACCCTTCTTCATCTTCCTCTTTGTCTTGCAGCAAGACAACTCGAATGAAAGGAGTTTTCAGAGCTCTCACCACACTTTCTTGTGCACCTCGATTCACACCAGGACTTAAGTAACATCTCAGTAACAACTGCAGTGCCACCTGGGAGAGGAGGTAGTTGAAAAAGGTTCAGTTTAGTCTTTTAGCACAGATTAGTGGCTGGAAAGCAGAAGGAGGTGCCTGCTTCATGTATCTCATCTCTGTGTGCTCTTCTACCTTCCAAGGCTTTACACATGAGAGGGTGTGTAACTCAAGGCTTGTGGTGTCCTCATTTTGTCCAAACTCCATGATCACCACCTTGAAAAAGCTTTTCCATGTCCCATCAACTTTTTATGCTTAAAAGAAAGAAGAATCATTAAATAGCTGGAACCTTGCACAGTGGTGTGTCCTGCTGGGTTTAGGTTCCGCTCTGCAGTCTAACAAAGGGAAACTGATATTTCCCCCCTGCCCTCAGCCAACTGAGCACAGACTTGTTTGAGTATTTCTTCCCTTCTCACTGGGGGCCATTTTAATCCCCATTTTGGTAATTCTACCCCACTGTGCTCCTAGCCCCTTCAGTTGCCTTTTTTTTTTTTCCCCCCTCTTTTTCCTTTACAATCATGAGATGTTTTATATTAGCTTTATTGCCACAGGCTGCAGGGAGTTCAAAGAAAAAACTGCCACAGTATTCCCCATGCTGCCCCTGACTGCCAAAAATTGCTTTCCTTCATGGTTTTCTCTCTTCTTCTTCCTTTGATTGAGCTTTTGAGGAATCTGTTGCCGATGTCTGAAAATGAGATGTTGCTTAGATCATTAAGTGCGTGTTTGAGCTC
This sequence comes from Oreocharis arfaki, assembly GCA_013398015.1. Taxonomy (NCBI): domain Eukaryota; kingdom Metazoa; phylum Chordata; class Aves; order Passeriformes; family Paramythiidae; genus Oreocharis; species Oreocharis arfaki. The sequence continues at coordinate 35,149 of VZRR01002316.1, forward strand.
TGAACAGTGAGAGCAGTGTGATAGTTTTGTTCATCATTGCCTTAAATCTGTGGCAGAAAAAAAAGCTTGGACATTTTCTGCCAAAAAATTGTTTCCATACCCATTTAAAGAAACACGGTGCCAAAATCTGTAGCAGTTTAAGAGGAGACACCTGAAAGAAAGAGTTTAAAGATGCTGCTCTGCACCCTCAGCTGCTGAGTAAATATCAGATTTCTGAACAGCAAAGCAGATTTCATTCCTGCCCCTCTGGGATGTGCATCTTTAGCTCTCCTTTGTGGTCAGCTGGAGCAGCAGGAGCACACAGACGTGAGCTGAGCTGTTCTGCTGGAGAGAAGGAAGAGCTCTGTCAGGTCTGCAGGGCTGAGAGTGTGCAGAGCCCTCCTTAAATCTGCTCAAAGGCATGTCTGAGTCGAGAGTGCTCGGAAAACTGGCACTTGGTGCTGTGCGTTTGCAGCCTCATCAGCAGAGGGGCTTCCAAAATCCCCAGGGCATGGAAACTGCTCTGCAGTGCTCCAGGTGTCTCAGTGCCCTCCCTCAGTGCCCAGCCCTGCTCACATCACTGGGCAGACCCAGTTTCCTGAGCACCCTGTTCTTCTCTCGTGCTGCCCAGGAGTTCCTGGTTCCTCTTGTGATGGCCAGAGGTGCAGAACAACCCTGAATAGGTTGAGCGAAAGGAAAAAAGAAAAGGAAGAGGAATGCAGGAATGAAAAGAACCAGAATAGAATTCCCTTTATGTGATTTCATTTCATGCTTTCTCTTGGTTAGATTTGGCGAGTTCTCTCTCCCAATAAATATGCTACTGTTAGGAAATACCACATCTGCACTACCAGAGAATTTTCTTGGAGCTTTTCCTCAGAGTCTGTGGAGAAAATACTCATTTTCTGTAGCTCTCCTGCCGCCTTCATGTTTCATCTCCCAGCAGCTTTTTCTGCCAGACTCTCTGTGCTCCCATTGTACCACACAAAGATTTGTGGATTTTGTATCGTATTTGGGCCAGCTGAGACTAATGTGAGAGTTTGCCATCAACCAAGGTGTGCATTAGTGATGTATTAGTTCTCCTAGTGCACAATATCCTGATGTTTGGCTTGCTGAAATAGGAGCAGTCCCATAGCCTGGTTTGATGGGCAGTTTTATCCAGGTTGGGATCAGAACAAGCATGAAGCCCCAGCACTGCTCTCCCAGCTCTTGGGAACAGCTGCATTTTCTCCTCCATCCCAGTTGACAAGACCTTGGGGGGACCAGGAAAACACAGATCTGTTTCACTTCGCCTCGAAGAAGAGGAGAACATGTGGGCTAAGCATAAAGAAACAAAAGCCATTGACATTCCTGACCATGTCTTGAGACTGAGAGGAGGCAAAAAAAAAGGAAAAAAAAAATCAAGTGACTGGTGACTGCTGAGAAAGCTCCACTTTGTTGCCCAGCTGGAGCCAAGCACAGATGCAGAGGTGGAGATGCAGCTGTTGGGTTTGACAAGGAGCGAGCCACGTCCGCTTTCCTTGGGAAGCTGCAGGAATCTGCAGCCTGCAGCACGTGTGAGCCCTCCTGCAGCAGCCATCTGTTTGGCTCTGCTACAGCTACAGAGGGAGGTAAATTCTGCTTCTCTGTGGCCCAACACAATCAATGCTTCGCTTCAGCCTTCAATTGCTCCTGCCAGTGTGGAGATTTATCACATCGGTGGAGCAGCCTGATGTTTTTACAGTGCTTGTAACACAGCCGAGGAACTGTGTGCGTGGAATCAGAGCTGTGTGCAGTGCTCAAGCAACAGGCATGGAAAAAGGGGCTACTTGTCTTTGCAGCAGCCTGGCTAAAGCCAGCGAGTGTTGCTCCGTGATTTAGAGTCCTGATGTTCCAAGCACATTTCTGTAGATAAGTTTGGCCCAGCAGATCACCCACGGTAGGAGCTCATCCATTCTGAGCCAGCAGCCTGTGAGTTTATCAGGGAAGAGACCTGTGGGTTCTCTGGTAAACTGGAATCAGAGGGGCTTTCTCTCTCACAAGAGGGAAAGCAAAAAGGGATAGAAGCTGGGGGAAAGTTGTCATTGTTGGCAGGTTTTCCCCCTTTCACTGGCAGAGGTAAGTGAGAACGTGCTGCAGAGTCTCAGCCATTCTCCTGAGGATTTGGCTTTCTCCTTAGGAACCCTGGGTCATGGCACAGCCATTACACCCTCGAAGGGGTGAAGGTTGTGCCATGGGAAGGGGAGAGCTGCGGGAAGCTCGTATTCGAAATGGGAGTGTAAAATACAGGAACTCCTTTTGGTCAGCAGAGAACCTCTCTCATCTGAAAGGCCTATCTATTTCCCAAAAGCCAAACTTCCTTGAGGGAGGCTGTGTGTGTGTGAGTGTGTCTGGGGGAGGAGGTTTATTGCTGGAATTCAGTTCATCTGGCAAAGGTTATTCCACGGAGCTGAGCTCCGGTGTCGGGAGAGCTGGGCTTGGTCTCCGTCACGGATGTGCTGTCTCTGGAGGAGTAGGACCAGAGGAACTCCCCGAGATCAGAAGATTCTCTGGTTCTGTGTTGATGGCTCTGGCCCTCTGCCATGCTTCAAAGCCTTTTTGTCCTGGTGAAAGGATGGAGTGAAGTTTATTGTTGCCTAAAGACCGAAATATTTGAGTAAGGAGCAGGCCGTAATGAATCACTGGAGACAATAAGAGGGCTTTTTGTGCTTTTAAAAAGAGTCTTAAGTAGGAAGTGCACTTTGTGCTCATGCTAAATAAAACTTCTTTAAAGGATGTGTGAGGTTGTGCAGAACCAGGTGGTATCCAAATGGGACCAAGAAATGGCCAATGGCACACCATTTTGAGCACATCCCTTTAAAATCCATATTCCCCGAGGTCTTCTCCGGAGGCCGCTGAGATGGGAAGCCTGACTGTTCCTTTTCCTGGTGCCAGGAATGAAACTTGAGCACAGGCTTTATGCACTTGCATCAAATGTGCTGAACCGAGTCCTGGCAGACCTGGGAGCTTTTATGTGTGGCTGGAGAACAGATTTGAAGCTGCCACTAAAACTCCTGAGCAAACAAAAGGTTCGGGCTGTGGAATTGTGTGAGCTTTGTGCTGCGAGCGTGGAGATAAGAAAGGGCTGGGGATACCCAGCTGCTAAAACCTGAACTTGCTGGTGTCACAAGACAGGGTTGTAAGCATTATTCCCTCTTTCCACTCCAATTCCTCCCTCAACAGACTCAAATGTCTTTCTGTTCCCCACCTCAGAAACCTGGGCGAGCTGATTGACAGGTTTGTGGCTGACTTCAAGGCTCAGGGTCCCCCCAAGCCCAACGTGGACGAAGGAGGAGCTGTCCTGCCCAGCTGTGCTGACCTCTTTGTGTACTACAAGAAGTGCATGGTGCAGTGCTCCCAGCTCAGCACTGGTGAGCCCATGATAGCCCTGACCACCATCTTCCAGAAGTACCTGCGGGAATACGCCTGGAAAATTCTCTCTGGAAACCTGCCCAAGTGAGTTTGTCTTCCCCAGTGCTGCGGATGTTGCACTGGGGAGCAGATGATTTGTAAAGATAATTAATAAATACGTCCTGGTGAACACTTGTTTCTCTGTCAAACACCCCAGGTAGCAGCAGTATCACTCCATTTATTTCATGGTTTTCTCCAAAGTTCAGTTTCTTGCACTGAGAAGAAAGCAGGAGAGCAAACGGGCAGTCACACATTTGTTTTTCTTTCAAGAGCCCCTGGAGAACAGCTTCATATTTGGCTTTGATTAGCAGCCAGATTTGCAGTTTCTTGAAGTTCCTTTTGGAATGCCAGCCCAAGTGTCTTCAGAGAGGCCTGGCTTTCAGAATTGCTACTTGGGTAACCAGTTCATACTGTGATTCTCAGCTGCCTTAGCCCAGCATCATCTGTATGGTAATTTATAATGAAGGTGGTTTATTTGTGTGATGCTAAAATGCTTACCTGTACTTCCCTCTGCTCTGGAACATTTTATCTCTGTATAAATAAGATATGTAGATGTAAATCCAGTGAAAGTAAAGGAAATCCTAACGAGTGTGCACCAATATGTGTCAGTGTATGGGCTAAAGGTGCTCTTGAGATGTTGCCAAAACTCCACTGCAGATAATTTTATTTGCTCTTTACCATCTTCACTTTGTTTCCCTTGTAAACCTGGGAGCAGCAGAAATGACTTTCTGAAACCAGTAAAATCTTTCACAGATGGAAGGGGGAGAGGGTTCCATCCAGACAAGTGGAAAGACAAATTTAATGTGTGTTCTCCATCAGACCTCAGTTGCATTCTTTATCCACATTTTTTTGAGTGCTCCATTTTTGCTGTCCAAGATAAATATCACTGTCCTATTTTTTTTTTTTTAAATGGATTTGGATTATAAAGAGCTGAGAGGTAGGGAATTTCCTGCCTCTGAACTGCTCTGAGTCTTTCCTTGTTGATACACGAACGTCGATCACTGGAAGACAGTGGAGGGGGAGGCACATCTTCTATAATTTACTTTGTTGATACCATCAGCTTTTAAAACAGGTTGCCAAAGTCTCAAATGCATGTGGACAGCTGTTTAGTGCTGCAGAGATAAATATGACAAGTTTCCTGATAGTTCTGAGATTCTTCTGTAATCTTTAATTAGATTTTGAATAACTGGCAGTGAAGGTGAAGCTACCTGGGGAAGGCTGTGTTCCACTTGCATCCCAATCTATTTTCCTGTCAATGAGTGAGTTGTCCTTTGCTTGAAGACCTGGTACAAAGCTCTTTGTGAATCCAATTCCTTCACCAAAAGAGCACTTGTGGGTTTGATGTCTTGTGTCTCACAGGGTGTTGGGCTTTGTGGTCATAAAGCCTGTTTATGGCCTTAAAATCTAGCAGTAATTTTGCACTCTGTGTGTCTGTACACCCAAAAACCTCACAGGTTTTATCTGGTTTTTTTTTTCCAGGACAACCAGCAGCAGTGGTGGGCTCACCATCACAAGTTTGCTGAAAGAAAAGGAAGGCTCTGAAGTGGCAAAGTTTACTTTAGAAGAACTCTGCCTCATTTGCAGCATCCTAAGTACTGCAGAGTATTGCTTGGCCACCACCCAGCAGGTGAGTTTTCCTCTGAGAGGGCACCCAGACCCTCTTCTCTGCTGCTGTGGAGACTGGGAGAGCACAAAGTACAGAAATACCCATTGATTATTGAGCTCTACGTTATTTAATCTGTATTTCAAAGAAAGGAAAGTATTGATTTTGCTGTTTCTACCTGAGAGAAGTAATTTGCTCGTAATCCTCCTTTGCAGCATCAGTTTTGGGTTCAATCCTTTTCTACTTGTTACGTAATTTGTTTTGGGTTGGGGACCACTTTTTTTTTAAAAAAAAAAAGACTCTTGGTTCATGATCTCCCCTTGATAAATACAAGCACAACAGTAATTCAAAATACTTTTGGGAAAATACTTGCATGAAATATTGGGGCAATGTGGAGTGGAGAGAGGAGGAATTTATGCTGATGTGATTTGCAGCCGCGCTGCTCGTTACATTCAGGTGCTTCCAAAATGCCATAGGTCAGGAATGAGCTGTGATGTTTGGCTGTATCCAGGCCTCTCCACCACTAGGTCTGGCAAACATCCTCCTCCTCTGCAGTTTGGGCACAGGCAGAGTGTTGAGAAACATCTTTATTAGCAGGACAGATGCCACAGTGTTAAGCTAGTACGGTAGCATGTCATACTAGAGTTACATATTTGACCTTGGAGCTTTAATTCCTTGAGGACGTGGAGCCACCATGGCCCGTCCTGGCAGATCAACAGGTCTGGGATGCCAGGAAAGAAAGATTTCCAGTGTCACTGCATGAGTTTTGGATATAGTTTGGTCACAGATTAAATTTTAAGAAGCTGACCTTTGCCGTAAGTTTTCAAGAACGATTATTTCGAGTTAGAAACCTGATCTCCCTGTTGCTCGTTTTGTTTCCCAACAGTTGGAAGAGAAACTCAAAGAAAAAGTGGATGCAAGCCTAATGGAGAGAATCAACCTGACAGGAGAGATGGACACTTTCAGCATGTATGTTCTCCTCCCACAATTATCAAACATCCCCTTTTGTCAGCCAGATGGTGCTGGAGTAATAACAATCCCGAGATCCCGGGATCCACCTGGATCCACAGCCTGGGCACAAGCCTTTCCCTGGTGAGGGAATGGTATCCTCTGGCTGCTCCAAGAGCAGCACTAGCACAGGCTTTAGCTGCTCCCCGTGGTGCAAGCCAAAGGAACAAGAGCACTGGAAAAGGGAAAGGAAATAGTGAGTTTCCATTTGAAACATCATTTGCATCTTGGCAGCTCTGCGAGGTGGCTGTTACATTTCAAGAAAGGAAGCTATTTCAGTACATTCCTTCCTGCTTTAACTTCCCCCTGTTAATCAGCAGCCTTGTCAGTATGATCAAACCCCATTTCAGATGACATAAAAGGCCGATCCAATCTTATATTTGGGGATTATAATTGAGAGAAGATTATCATTCATTAAAATAACTTTTCATGTAACGGTGCTAAAAATATTCTGCTCTGACATCCTTTCCTCTCCACCCCTGACAGACAGATTGAATGGGTTTTTTTGAGAGAAGAAAATTGAGGCAGAAGTTGTTTTGCCTCATATCAGACAAAAGAAAATCTTGGCAAGACTGGGAAAATAATCCAAATCACCAGCTCCCCCTCTCCCTAAAACTAAGATTCAGCCCAGATAGCCATAAGATGTTTTTTTCAGAATACTTCCTTCCTGTGATTCCTCTCCTGCTGCAGTGGACAGGATCCCACTGAATCTCCATCCAGCTCTTGCACATGGTCTCAGGCTCCATTCCAGGCTGCAGAGACTCCCTTCCCTTCAGGCTCTTCTCAGACCTTTTTAAGAGTGAATCCCTGCCTGAAAATCCAAGGTTACTGTGTCCACTCAGCCAAAGCAAGCAAGGTAGCAGGGAAGGAGAAGTAAAATGTGCCACATGGTGGGATTTTCTTAACATGGACAAGTGGAGGGTGAGTTTTGCCAGCAGGAACCAGCAACCTCGAGCCACTGCTTGGTCTCCACAGTGGCTCCCTCACAAGGTGGTTGGTCCCAGGCAGCCAACGTGAAGTGTTTTGGAAGTTGTTAAATGTATAGTTCACTTTTGCTGTTTTGGACAGCTTTAAAGTCCAACTGACAGGGCTGATATATCTTGTAGCAAAGGCTTTTAATTGGCTTTCATTCTGTTCCAGTTGAGGGCTTTGTCCAGCCTTCTGTCAGTGTAAGTCAGAGCTATAAACCTCGCTGGCGCTCGCTCATTCAGCATCAAAGAAGTTGTTTCTTCTGAGATTTGATGTCTTGTTAGGCACAGCCATAAAATAAGTGATAAAATGCTGTTTAGGCACCCTGGAAAGTGTTTCTTCTTTCAGAGAAAGGCGAGTGCAGAACCACCCCAAATGTGTGGAAAAGGAGGGTTTTATCCCTGTGGTGACAAGGCAGTTTCTTCAGGGAAAGTGGGAGAAATGATGAGCTCTTCTTGAAATTCAACGAGAGAAAAGTTACTGTCATGTCAATCCAGAAATCCTTCATTCCCACCTCCTGCCCTGTGAGATTATGGGCAGCATTCAGAGGACTCCTGAAGTGTTGGGCTCACTGTAGGGAGGACTTGCTGTGCTAGGACTGTACAGCTTCTTTCTGGCCTCAGCTTCCTGATCCATGCCTTCTGTGCATGTCAGGGTCTGTGTGAGGAGTCACCCACTGCTGTGTGCTGTCTGAGGTGAGGATTTGAAGTATTTTCCTGCAGAACCAGCTCCAAACCCTCTTGGCATGTCGTGATCCTTTGTATTCCCAGCACACTTCCCGCTGCGCCGCCATCCCTCCACGGCAGGTGTTTATCTTGGAGTGCAGACAAATGGGTTCCTCTCCCTGTTTGCAAACTTGTGGCTTTCAGGTGACAGCCTGCACTTGGTGACCCAGCTTCTGACAGACTCCTGAGCGTGGGCACACAAGTGGTGGAGTCACTTTCCATCCACTCAGAGCTTGGTGTTTCTCTTTGGTGCTGGACCACAGCTCTTCCCTCCCGGTCAGTGGCAGCAGCTGGTGCCCTGCAGGAGTCAGCTGTGCCCACGGGGTGGTTATTTCAGTCTGGCTCCCCTGGCCTGGTGGAATCCTCCAGGGAGTGGATTCTGTAGTGCCCAGCAGAAGCAGAGGCACCAGCAGAAACAGTCACAGGCTTTTTTTATCCCAATGTGAGTTTTAGATCGTGTAACTTGAAGCCTGTAGTCACTTCATCTCCCGTACTAATTTTTCCGACTAATTTTGGATGAGTTTGCCTTTACAAACAAATTAATTGCTTTGAAGGAAGTCTTTTACTTTGCATCCTGTTCCAGACTTTATGTGCTGGAGCTGTAGGAAAGGGAACAAGCAACCTTTCTGTTGTGGTGAAGAACAAAAGCCGGGTCAGAATTAAGCGTGGGTGACACCATATCTCAGTGAGAAGGTGGACACTTAAAAATATTTTGAACAGTGAACTCCAGAGTAGCATCCAGAACTCCACGAAGACAATGAGGGGGAGGAAAGATGGTTTGAGGAAGCGCTGCTCAGATTTCTCACAGTCCTGTGATTCTCGTCTGTGCTACCATCATGAGAAAGAGCAAAAGTAAAATCCACTTCTTACAGATATAATCCTGGGGTTGTAAACACGCATCTGTGGCAGATTTAAAGTTGACAGTGTTTTTAAAAACTGTGCTTAGTGAAACAGAATCAGTTATTGCTTCTAGCAGAAGCTGTCTGCAGTGGGAGTGCTGGGTCTGTGCCCCCTGAGGGGGGGTCCGAGCTGCTGCAGGCAGAGTTTCTTGGCTGTTGTTTTAGGATCAGTTGCACCTTTATGCACATCATAACATGGTGGCCTTAAATATGGCTCTAAGCAATATCATGCTGTCAAAAAAAAAACCCTAAAGGGGGAGGGAGGGAAATGTGTTTGACTAATGTGTCCTTTAGTCTGGTATATGTCTCAGGAACTCAAACAATGGATGGCGGCAGTCCTAGACATAGTGTAAATAAGACATCTGCCTTCATCTTCACACATGGGAGACACAGAACTCATGCAGATGTCATTTTTAAAATCCTCTCTGCAAGTTCCCGTGAGCAGTAGAATATTGACTGTGAATAAATGGAGAGATGATAAAATGTTGGTGTTACGCAGACCAGATTAAATTTGAAGCTGAATCCCGGTCTGGGCTTGATACTTGGGGATTTCTCCTCTTCATCTGCCACCTTTGATCCCCAACCCCTGATTTGTGTTAAAACAGAGAAAGGTCAACTGTAAAAACATCCTCTCTCCACTACAGCCCATTGTGCAGCTCCCTGCAGAATTTCCCAGCCTCTCCTCAGCACAAGTTGTAGCCATGTGCATTCACATCATAGTGCTACTGTCAGCCAGTAGAGGATTTTCCTCCTCTCACAGTCAAATGCTCCAGTTTTGGCACTCTGTTACTCAGTGTGATTCTAAAACTCATGCTTGATTCTTTCTTTTTTTTTTTCTCCCTCTCTTTTGCAGTGTGATCTCCAACAGCATCCAGCTGTTAGTGCAGGACCTGGATGCAGCCTGTGACCCTGCCCTGACTGCTATGAGCAAGGTAGGGGTGGATTTTCAGGAAGAGGTCAACCTAAAATCCACGTGGAGTTCTTGTGTGCTTTGATTGCTTGATTTCACTACTGATACATTCTTTTACTCCGATTTTTTTCTTGCTTTTTAGAGCAGCAATCACTGTATTTATAAATGCATCCCTCACTCCAAACCCCCTTATTACTCAGATCAGAGCTCCCAGGCTTTTTGCAGCACATTAAAACCTACAGACAATGAAATACATTCAGTAAGTACTCAAGGCTTTCTCTTTCCACTCCCAATGCCAGCGAGAGCATTTAAAACTGGGAAAACTTTTGTTAGCGTGAAATTTCAAATACACCTTCACGTTTGCTCTCTCCCCTTTGTCTTTTTTGGCAGGGAGTTTCACCAGCCTGCTTGTTTGGGGCTCTTAAATGGAGGTACTCAAATGGAGGTGATGTGGAATTGAGATTGCTTCTGTGATCCTCTCAAGGACATATGGAGCCATTCCTGGAGAGGCCCCTATGGCTGGAGCTTAAGGATTTTGTTGCAGTTACACTGCTGGCTTTCATATGTTTGAAATGCAGAGCTTGTGTTTTCTTGCCAAAGTATTGTGAAAACCCAGACTGCTTTAGACAGAGGTGAAGACAACAAAAGTGGATTGAACTATTTTTTTTTTTTTAATTAGAAATATTAAACATAGAGCTCCATTTTTGTAGGATCAACACACTGTCTCGCTGCCATGAATTTTAATAGCTTTCTGCTTTATGATGTATTCCAGCTGTAACCAGCCCCGCCACCCCCAGCTAATATTTGAAGTGGAATGCAGCTGGTAATAGAGCTTGTACAGGTTCCAAATGGAAAGAGGATTTTTTTTGCCCAGTAAAATAACACCACTAGGAAGGGCTCGGCACTTCAGGTGTTGCCTGTGTGCTGTGGCAGTCCCTCAGATCTCCTGAACCTACAGAGTACAGTAATACTTGAATCACTTAGCTCTGGCTGTTTATACCCAAGTAAACCACAACCTTGGAGAAAGCAGCAGCTGGTAGGCCATTTATTTTTGTCTTTGGAACACTGGTAAAATGCAGCACATGTGATGGGACTGATGATATATAAACAAGTTTAAGTGTTATGAAATTAGCTAAATAAATACTTGTCACTTGTGCACACACTCCTCTATTTGCATCAGACAGAGTCGCTTTTATGTGATTTTTATTAGACCTGGATTTGGTGCAAGAGGGTTTTTTCCTTCACCCTCTTCCCCTCCCTTTCCTTCAGGGCTGGGTTATTACTCTGACACTTGAATAAGAAATGCGTGTAATTATTTAAACACGGAGTTAGTATTTGGAAATGTAAAATTTCAGCCTATATTAAAGAAATAAAGATTGTGTGGCTGATCCATTCCAATTTTGCTCTCTCAAGACCCATACTCCATTAGGGCTCTTCCTTTGTTTAGCTTCTTTTCGTTTACTTCACTCTGGTGTCCTCCAGGACTGAACATTCCCAGTCCTTTGTTGGAGTCTGGCTTTGGGGTTTTTTTTTTCCTTTGCAAAAATGTTCAGGATCTATAGAGGTAAATTATGAAATGCTTAAACCTCTCAATCCACTTTGGCTGCAGGCCACGTTGGGAGATTTAACACAGAAAACAGCATCAGGAATATTGCTTTCAGCTGGAAAAGCTGCTTGGTTTCCACGATTCTTTACTTTGTGTGTTCTGAAAGAAATGGTAAATGCTGAGAAGGCCCCATATTACAAAATTTGTAGGTGGTAATCCTTACTCAGACTTTACAGCAGGTGCAGAATGATTAAACGTGGCTGCAGGATGGGGAGCTGGGATGTGGGTGGGAGGGGAATTCGCCCTAAACCCCCTGTTGTGATATTCTGGATAACAAAGAGCTGTTAATGTGTTTGTACTGATCTGTAGCAGCCACTTCCATTGCCTGGTGTGCTTCCTTTTTGATCGCTGGGATGAGGGAACTGCTAATCTGCGCGGGATATTTTTGCCCCAATTAAGTTTATGGATTGCACTGGGTGAGGCTTGATTTACTTGCTGCATTAAGCAGCGATTTATATGTAAAACTCTGCCTGTAAGTGGGGCTAGGGGACATTTTAGTGCCTCACGTGGATCTCTTGCTGGCTTTTTACATTTTCCTAAAACCCTTTGGCACAGCTGCAATTCCCAGTGTCCTCACAGCCGAGTGGACGACAGCGAGCGCCCGAACGCGGGGCTTTAATCATTTCTCTGCTCCACACAGGGAAAACCCCCAGAGCAGAGCAATCAGAGCTGCCAGCTGCTAATTAAAAGCCCCCAGGAGAGCGTTCCAGCCCTGGAACACTGCGCAGAGTGTGACAGTGCAGAGCCCAGCTCGTGTCCCCAGACACAGGGGCAGCTCCCTCCGCTTCCCGCTGCCCTCCCGCCCCTTCCTGCAGGAGCAGCACGAGGTCAAGGCAGCAGGTGCCCAGTCTGGAGCCTGCAAGGAGAAGCTGGTGGTGTGGGATGCTGCTGGGAACAGGGAAAATCGGAGATTCATTCATCCTTTGCTCAATCACAAAGCAGCCCCTTCGCTGGAGACCCAGCGCTGGACACAGAGGCGGGACCTGGTGGCTCTTTGGGGACACGGGGCCGTGCCACTCTTGAGCCCCTGCCGTTCCCAAGAGGCAGCACAGCTCTTGTGAAGTGCCAAACCACCCCAGTTTTGCTCGGGGTTTCTCTTTCCTCCTGCCTGTTTTAACCTAAACCCTGTGTTTTGTTGTGAGAACCAGAAGGTAGCACCAGCTCTCCCACCCCTTGCAGACACCCCGTGTCCTCCCAGCCTGCAGGTGCCTTTGGGCTTCTCCCTTTCAGTGAAATCTCACTGCTCCTGTTCCTTGGACCCGTTTCCAGCTTGTGTGTGTAAACTATGTGGATATCCCAAGCAAGACATAGGACAAGGGGAAAAAGAGGAATAAATTTAAAAGGACAGGAACAAAGCTTTACCAGCAGAGTTGGGCTCATATTTCTTTTGATGACTTTTCAGTATGTGTGCTATTCCTTTCTCTGCAGCTACTGGGTGGGTTTTTTTGGGTGAAACACACCCACATCCACACACACACACACACACACACACACACAAAAGGGCTATTTTTACTGTTCATGCTTTAAAGGTTTGGTTGTAAAGTATTGCTTTTGGAATGATGACCAACAGAATGAAAAAAGCTACTGTTTCATTGTTGGTGCAATAATTCAGCTCAGCAGTCCCTTCCCACTTTCTGGCCGCTCCCACTCCGTGGGGATGGTGTGTTTGTTGGGTGAGGATTGCTCTGTCAAGAAGGGACTGTGTGAATCCATCAGGGAGAAAGGCACAGAGTATTTTGTTTGGGTAAGACCAGCACCGTGAGGAGTAGAAAAGCAGGTGACCAGTGGCAGGACTTGAGGGAACAGCTGGAGCTGTGTCAGGGGAGGTTTAAGTTGGATATTAGGGAAAAGTTTCCCCAAAAGGTGGTGGGGCACTGCCCAGGCTCCCCAGGGAATGGGCACAGCCCCAAGGCTGCCAGAGCTCAAGGAAAGTTTGGACAACACTCCCAGGGATGCACAGGGTGGGATTGTGGGGGGTCTGTGCAGGGCTGGGAGTTGAAGTTGATGATCCTTGTGTGTCCCTTCCAATTCAAGGTATTCTGTGACCCTATGAAAACCTGAGGAGCAGGTGATGAGGGAGAGATCCCTTCCAGCCACCCAGCTGATGTGAGATCAGCAGGCTGGGGCTTGGTTTGTTTGGTTTAAATGAAGACAGCTTTAGTGGGACATGTGTAGACTCAGACACTGTGGTTTTGCAAAGAATTTGGCTTCTCTTTCCCGCTAAGTCACTTAGGCTGCGTGTTGTTTGGATGGAATTGAGTCAGCTGAGTTGCAGGGGGCAAAGTAGCCATATTAAATTAAATTAAAACCAGAAATAAAAAACTTTATATGCAAAATCCAGAGCTTGAGAAAACAAGTTTGAGGACAAACAGCCCCTCAAAGGAAAAAGCTCATCTTCCACATGTGCCTGGTTTCGTCTCCAGCAGTTTTCCTCCTGTCTCATCTCCAGCATGAGGAACAGATCTCCAAAGAGTTATTGGGAGAATACTGCAGAGTTCTGAGCAGCAGCAGCAGAACTGAGTGTGTTTTTCTGGATGCTCGTGTTCCTCCGTGAGACTCTGGTAGATACACGAGGCCAAGCCAGACCCAATCACCTCTTTTTTTTTGATTTTTTCCACTTGACTTACACTGAGAGTACCCTGTGTACTGCAAACAAGGCTCAGGGAAAGTCAAAGGAGCCACACATCTGGCTCACAGGGGCTGTTCTCTTGCAGTTCTGCTGAGAATAAATGAAAACAAAATGGGAAGTTGAGTAACTCTTCTTGTTTTGTGCTTTTTACATGCATTTGGAAGAGCTGGACTTGGGCATCCTGGCTTGTACACCAGCAGTGTTTTCAGTGAGCTACACTGGTGTAGAGTGCTTTGGACTTTAAGACTTTCTACCTCTTCCATCTATCTGTCATCAGTCTCACCAGTATTAAAGTCTTGGCTGCCATACAGGAATCCAGACTTTGCAAGCTTGCAGATATTTTCTCGAATGCCTGTAATCAGGATTTATTCGGGCACTTCATCCCAGCAAACTGGAAACTGTTAAATATTAAAGCAGCCTGGTGTGTGCTCCAAAGGCTTTTTTAATCCTAGTGGTCCCCATTTGTGTGGGTTACTGGTCACAGTCTCTGCTCTGGTGGGCAGAAGGGGCTGCTCTGGGTTTTCTTTGTGTCTTGTGGAAGGGTTTTGCCCAGCCACTTTAATGATGGAGAACTTGACCTTGGTGGTGAATTGCAGAGGCAGTCTCTAAATGATTCCTTAGAGATCCCCTGGCAGGAAGTTTGTACAGTTTCCCTTACCTGTTGCTTGAATCTAAATGATTGTGTATGATGAATTAAGCAGTCATTTTGGGTTGTTTTTTCCCCTTTGTGCAGATGCAGTGGCAGAACGTGGAACACGTCGGTGACCAGAGTCCTTATGTCACCTCAGTGATCCTCCACATTAAACAGAATGTCCCCATCATCCGTGACAACCTGGCCTCCACGAGGAAGTATTTCACTCAGTTCTGCATAAAATTTGCAAAGTAAGTTACCAACGTACACAGTTTATCCAGGTCATCCCATAAAACAGCGTGATGATCCCTGGGTGTTGTTTGCCAAGTGCAGGAGGTTTTGGGTTGGGTATTGTTAAAAGACTTTGAATATCTGACTTTAGACATGATTCTTGCTGTGGGAGAGCCTGCTTTTCTTCTATGGGGCTTCCAGGTACTGAGAAATTTGCCTCAAAATAACATTTACAATAAGCACTGCAAGGGAGGGTACGTGTGAGAAGTATGTTCTACCTTCACAGCCTAAAAGGTGATTTTCTGTGCAAAAATAGCTCAGTCAGGAGGTGAAATTCACATTTAGATGTTGGGGGGTATTAAAGTACCTTCCTGGCAAGTCACTTAAAGTTGAGCAGCATGAAAGATGTGGCAGATGAGACAGAAATGCCCTTTCCTGCTGGATTCAGGGTGGACATCCCAGCTTTCACCTCTGTGTCTGGAAAAATTCAGTTCTTTGGGAAGATACTTAGAGCTCTTCCCTGCTTGCCCGTGGCCAGCTGAGCTCCACATGGCAATGCCCCAAGAAAAACCCTCGGGAGGGTTTTCTGCCAGTTGTAGCTGCTGCTTTTGGTGTCACATGTGACCGTGGTGGTGGACTTGTGAGCAGCAGCGTGCGTGTCATGTGTCACTCTAAAATACCTTAATGTTTCATTCATCTCTGATAAGGTAATCAGCCTGAAATAAGCTCTGTGGCCTGGCAGGGATGGTGTGGGTTGGAGACTAGAGCTGCAGCTCCTGCCTCAGCAGGGTGGGATGCAGCAGCTATCCTGGGAGCTGGGAGCTTTCACAGCAGGGAGGCCGGCCTGAGAGTTTCATCCCTATCTCTGTCTCGGGGTGCTCATGAGTTTGAATTAAGGAGCATTTGCTGATAAATCATGTGATGATGTTGCTCATAATCACTGTGTGAAACGCTGTCTCAGTGAGAATTTATTGCATGAAGACCTTCTGTGTGGTTACACTTGAATTTTATGTGATAAATAAAACCCCCCCCATTTATTCAGCTGTTCACAGCACACTCTTAATACCTCAGCTTAGTTGCCTCCCTTTTAACTTTATTGCTAGGCACATACCAAGTAATCTCCAGATGAAACAGCTCTCAGATTTGAGTGAAGTTCTCATCTGGGTGTCCTCAACCCTGAGCACAGAAGCCTCTGCTCTTCTCCAGAAAATTTTTTTAAGACAACTGTAGCTCTGATCTGCAGCACATTAAAATTAAGACACAGTCCCAAACTCACTGTGCCATGGATCAGGTGTAGAAGGGGAAAATGGGTTCCTGAAGACTGATTTTGCTGAATCTGTACAACTTGGCGTTCAGGAAAACCAGCCCAGTGGTAAGGGACCACTGATCTCCTTCAAATGCGTTTTAATGCGTACAAGTATTTGTATTTTTGAAACTCTGAATTCTTACGGAATATGCTGGCTGGGCCAGCATAAATACATGGCCTTTTGTGTGCCCCACAATGCTGAAAATCCTTTTAACAGTCCTTGTGCTTCTCCACATGTTAATGCCTGTGTCTCTGTGAGCTGCCACTTCTCAGCTCTAATGGATTGTATAAAGCGCGAGTGTTGAGTTACAGGACCACAGGGGAGAAGGCAGCTAAAGTCACTAAATTTAAAACAGCGAGATCCGAGCCAAGTCTGGAGAGAAGAAAAATGGCCATCAGAAATTGCATCAATCCTCTGACCTAATTTGTCATTTTTGCTTTGTTTTGACCGACGTGCGAGCGGCGCTCCCTGGGGACGGCGAGCGGCCCTCGGCTTTCCGGGAGGGCCTCAGCTCTCTCTGCACCTTATCCTTTGAAATCAAACCCCACAGCAGCGAAGCCGTGGCTGCTATGCTGGGATGTGTTTGGGAAGTCTGTGACCTGACCTCAATGAGGAAGAGATTAGAACTGAGAGACAGGAAAAACAAACAGTTCTCCCCCTCGCCGGGGAAGCGGCTCCTCCGTTACCAGCAGCCAAGCGTGGTGGGTGCTGTGTTCTTCCAGGTGCTCCAGCTGAAAAGTGAGAGAGGTTTGGTGGGAAGAAAGTTGTGATGTGGAGGCTCCTGGAGGTTTCAGGGCTGAGCTCAGCCTGGGCAAGGGGCTGGTCACCATATTGGTAGAGCAAAACCCTCCCTGGCTGCAGTGACTCAGCGACACCAGAACCTTTGAGGGATGTCCTGCAGTAGCTCAGCCCGTCAGACAGACAGACAGACTGTGGTTGCACGTCTGTCTGTGCCTCACTCAGCCAGGCATTGTGTCTGATGCATCATCAGTGCAGGGGATTAGGGAAACGCAGGCTTTGGCAGAGCCACTCCCGTTGGATGGGAGCCTCTCAGATGCTGTGGTTTCTGTGCTTTAGGTTCCTCATCTGCCTTGCGCTGCTTTATTATTACACTGGGGACTTATCTGCTTCTAGGGAGGGTTTGCTGGGTTCATTTTTATAGCTGAAGCTGTAAATGAATTCTGGCATCCAATCTAGCTGTGATTGTGCAGGGAGTGAAGGCATTCAGAGCACAGAGCCTCGTGCAGAGCATTACCCCTGAACGTGCACGTATTATTCACATCAGGATTGCCTGCTGTACTCTGAGAGCAGCAGGCATCGAGTCCAGCCTAGGCAAGAGGCTCCAGTGCGTTTTTCTGTTAAGTGCAACTGCTCTTGATGGTCTCTTCTAGTCCAAAAAGCAAACGAAAAAAAAGGGAAAAAAATTCCAGAGCAGCCCTTGGCTTTTACAGTTTGTCTTGTCTGTCCTGCTGGAGTTGGGAAGCTGTTTCCAATAAGGCAGCGTGAAATAAGAGGCATGTGGGGATGCAAGGTCGCTTTACCCCTCTGCACTGATGGTGGGTGGCCATCCAAAGGGGCCTGGGAATTGTTTTGTGCAAGACAGAATGCTGTCTGTGGGAGATTGTGTGGTTAGATAGAAAAGAAGATTAAAACCAACAGGGGAGGGGGTCCTTGGGCTGCCAGTTTGCCACCCTGCACAAGGAAAGTCTCACCCTGTTTCTCATACACAACATGAGCTTTAGCTCCCTGCTTGACCTTGCAGAGGGAGGGACAATTGGATCTACCTACACTATCAAAGGCACAATTAATTTCTTACACTGTTCTGCCAGCAGCGAGCTGCTACATCCAGACCTGCTGCCAATTTATCATTTTCTAGGATCACCTAAGCTCCAGCTGTGCTCATCACTCTCTAATTGCCCTCTGGGAATTAGTTATAGACCTGAAAAATGGACTTTTAAAACAGATAGGTTGAATCTGCACTGTAATGCTTTTGTGCAAGAGGAGACAGGGCTTGTTTTCCTCCCCCTTCTCTTTCTGTTTTGTTGCCAAGGTTGTTTCTCTGGTGGCCAAATTCGAAGCTGCTTGGGGCAGCCCAGTAGCTGGTTCTCAACAGGAGCTTGAAATTGTTCTCCTTGACACCTCTCCAGGATAAAATGATTCACTGAGAGAGGTAGTGACTGTGTCTGAGGGAAGGGGAAGGGAAGGAGCCTTTTCTTGTAAGGGCTCTTCCTTGAACCGTTCCTTCGGGTTTGCTCAGCAGCTTGGCACGCTCCGTGCCTGAGCTACACTTTTGTCATTCTTCCATGAGAAAGGATGAGAAATAGATGTCCTGGCTTGGAAAACAGGTGGCAGGACAAACAAGATGCTGTCCATGCTCCTCGCTTTGTGGGGAGGAAACAAATAGCTTAACAGATGCAAGGGGGGAAACCACGCTGAATTTACATCATCATCATGAACAGCCTCAGTCCAAAGGACAGAAACTCACTTGGGACAGAGCCATTAAAACCTAAGACCTGCCACCAGGTCATGGACAAGTCCTGGAAATGTGAGCCCTGCAGGCATTCAGCCAGAGGAGGGCATGTGGAAGAAGCAGAGTACATTAAAAACAAGGCAGCAAGAGGAAGACTTGTTCGATTGGTGTGGTCCTGACAGAGTTTGTTGCTCGTGCAGCTCCTGAGCTTTCCTGGTGCTGCTCCTTGCTGGAGTAGTTGGGCAGGAGCTTGTCCTGCAGGTGCCCAGCCAGTGCTTTTGTTGGGAGGGAGCATCTGCTTCTGCACTGAGGAATGGAACTGCCTCAAAGCCTCAAATCAAGAGGCAAAAAGTTAAAACCAGAGCTGATGCTCTGAAGTGGTGAATACTGGGCTTCCATCCTCACAAAGCTCTCCCTGGTTGGGCAGTCATTTTTCTGAGTCTGAAGTCCATGACAGTAAAATATGGTAATGGTGTTTTCCTTTTCACAAAACTTTTTCTTGTCTTGATTGTGTTGGCCAGGAACTTTCTGGAAGGGTGCCTCTGTGTGAGTGTCCAGGGCCCAGCAGACCTCCAGCCTTGGCTGGACCTCAAGTTCAGTGTGTAATATGCATGTTATGGAATTACTTGTGTGCAGGAAAATGTAGGTTCTGGACACAGTCAAGATACTTCCACTCATGGACAGTGAGACTAATGCTGGTGTGTTGCTGTTTTTATGATGCACAATAGTTTGTTTGCTGACCTTGTACTGTAATACTTCATATTTAGTTTGTAGCAATTTATTTACCTAGAATGTGTGCAGCTTCTCAATGAACTTTGAAATTAGGAGGCATTAAAGCAAAAGAACTGTGCCTCGAGATTGGGATTGGTTTTTATTTGGTGTATTTAACATGTCTGGGATCAGCTTGGGAAGCTGGCACTCGGGGTGTCTTTGTGGAAGCCATCCTGGTTTGGTTCTGCATGCTTTGTCACCACAGAAGACTGTCTGACTGCAAATATTCTGATGTAATTGTGTCATTTTGTATCTCTCCTGCAGCTCCTTCATTCCCAAGTTCATTAACCATCTCTTCAAGTGCAAACCCATCAGCATGGTGGGTGCAGAGCAGGTAAGCAGAAGTAGGTGCCTTGGCTGTCGTGTTTGATGGCTTTTGGGCTCAAGAAATTGAGGCTGGGACCCTGCTGCTCTGTGAGGATGAGATTTGGAAGAGGCAGGGTTTCATCTGTCCCCTGCACATCGAGCTTTTTAGCCCTGTGGGCTCATAAAAATAAAAGGAAAAGCCAGAAAAAAAAGCCAGGCTCATCCCTAATGGGACCGCCGTGAACTTCAAATGGGTGCCTTCAAAGCTGCTTGGGTTTTTAGGCATCAAAGATGGTTCTGAGCAGTGTCTGCAAAATGAAACAGGAGCTTTACATCAAAACCTTCCTCATCCTTAATGGAAAGCAAATGAGTGAAGCTCGGTGCCCGCTCGTCTTGTGTGATGAGCAATAACCTGAGAGTGATTAAAGGGAGTCTTTAAATAAACTTCTGAAGTGATTAACCAGCAGTGGGCTTGTGTCTAATGTTAAAAGGTTTTAATATTCCTGTATAGGAATAACAGGCCCAATTTGCTTCTCTAAAGCAGACTGGGAAGGTTTTTATTAGCCTGATTCCCAGTGAATACATCTCATTAGGAGTGGGACATACCTCCCTGGGGCCAGGGATACAGAGGTCTCAGCAGCTGGTCTCTCTCTCTGCAGCATGCAGAACCCCAGTTCCCTTAACATCTTTTGAACCCCCCATGTCACCCACCAGCATCTTTCCATGCCACTTTCTCCTCCCTGGTGCAAATGTTACTGGGCAATACATTTTCCTGGCCTTTCTGGTCCTACACAGAGCTTTTCCTGCTGTTTGCGAATAATTATGGTTGGAATATGGATACTGGGGTGGTATTTATGGAGGTGTTCAGTGCAGGGAATAAGACCTGTGGGGTTTTGCTTTCTGTGTTTTCCTCTCTGACTTAACAACTCTCCACCCCAGCGAGCTTTGGCAGTGAGTTAGCAATGCCAGGGACCTGGAATGGGTAACAGGGAAAAATGGGGTGAGGGGACAGAACCTGCAAGAGCTGTGCCTGTGGGAAAGAGTGTGCAGAGCTCCTGTTAGACATGAGAGAATTTATATGGGAAAGATGGGAATTCCCAGCCATGGAAATATCTTCCATCTCCGGGATCCCTGGTGGGAGACACACGGGAATCCAGATATGGCAGCCTGGGGTGCACAGAGCTGCTCATCTGTGCCATGGCTTCCTGGCTCCCCAGGAGGAGGTTGATGGCATCAGCTCTTCTCATGCAAGCCATGAGAATGCAGCACCCAGCGAGGACAGGCTGCTGCAGATAACGGGGCCCAGATCGCAGCCAGCCTGACCTGCCTCTCCTCCTCCTCCACAGCTCAGCCCTCTGTGTTCCTTTGCATTCCCACACGTGCTGAGGCCAGTGTTCACATTGCTGTGGTCACTGCTGGGGGGTTCTGCAGTGCCCACAGTGTTGTGTGTCCCTCCAGAACGAGCTTCCCCCAGCTCCCTTTTGGAGGAAATGCTCTGGGTGTGCCGACAGCCCAGAGGGCTTTCACACTCACTGCTGTCTAAATAAATTGTGCTGCTCTTCCTCTAGTTTGATTTCAAATTTCTGTTCTTCACTGGTCCTGTCTCTTCAGACATACTTTGTGCAATCAGAGTTGTGTGGTATTGGGGATAATTTTGCTCTGAAGGAGCCCTAACCCACAGTATTTTGTCATCAGACAGTGCTGTTCGTCCAGGCTCAATTTCATGGCTGCTGCTTATTTATTTGCTGGGGTAGTAACAAGCAACATCCAGCCTGTGAGCAGTTCTAGCTGTATTGTGTGACAGTTTTTAAGGAAAGAAACCCCAATCAAGTGGTTGAGTAAAGGCAGCAAACCTGACACTGTGGGTGGCTGGGTGCAGGAGGAAGTGTGGTGTTAGTTCATTTGACCTCGGTATCTAAATCATGGTACAGCTCCAGGTAATCAAGATCCTTTCATTTTATCCTGTTGGGGGGAAGGACTGGAAATCTGTGCCTGATGTGCCAGATGTTGGGCTGCCATAAGTCATTTCCAGGCAGCAGAGCAGTGCTCTGTTAAAATCAGCCACGGTGCTGATACGTAGCCATGGGTGATCGTGTCCCTGGAAGTGTCATTACATGGGTCAGTCCCTCCTGTTCCTGCAGTCCAATTACCAGGAGTTTTTCCAGTGTGGGAGGTGTTAAACTTTAAAGGATGTTGGGTTCTAGCAGCTGATGGATCTTGGTAGAAGGGGCCTGACTAACAGAGTGTGGTTAACTCTTGCAGCTGCTGCTGGACACTCACTCTCTGAAGATGGTTCTCCTGGATCTGCCCTCCATCGGGTCCCAAGTGGTGAGGAAGGCTCCTGCCAGCTACACAAAGATAGTGGTGAAAGGCATGACTCGGGCTGAAATGATCCTGAAGGTAACTCAAGACTTTTGATAACTTGCCAGCCAGACTGCTGGACTGGGAATCGGAGCGAGCGAATTCCAGGGGGCCCTTCCTTTGAATGCAGCGCTCTGCAATTGCACATGAACGTTTGTGAGCCTGTCCGGGGGCTCTGCCAGCTGCTCTGCAGAGCTGGCTCACTCCCCTCGGGTTTGCCCCCACTCTCTTCTTATACCACTTTTGAGTTTTCACCCTCACTTCTCAAGGCAGCCGAGGGCTCAGGTTCTGCCTGCTGGGAGAGCTGTGACACCAGGTTCCCTCAGGAGCTTGTGAAAATCAGAGTTTGCATCCATGAGCGTGTGCTGAGGGGCAAACCCCGGGGTTCAGGTTACTCCAGGCCTTTGTGCAGACTCCGTCACGCAGGGGAGCCAAGCCGTGCTTGAGTCACCTGTTTACTGTCTAGTGTAACAGCCAGTGCAAACATGTCTGGCTTACTGTACTCACCAGAACCCCTTTTCATTTTCCAGACCTGGTGCCTGGAAAATGACCCAAAAGCGGTGTGTTGTCTTCGTAAAAAGAAACAAGCAAAGCGATCTGCCCTTCCCAGTTGGTGCTGGAGGGAGAAGTCAGGTTTGATCCCAGGAGGAGCTGTGGGAGCTGTACAGTTGTGCCCTCCCGGGTGATGGGATTGTCCCCTGCTCGCCAGCAATGCTGGGAAGGCATTCCTGTGAGGGAATTAGTGGGACCTGGGGTCAGGCAGGACAGGCAGCTGCCAGCCAGAGCCTCCTGTAAACCACAGCCAAGGCAAGGGAGGGGTGAGGAGCCTGAGCTGTCTCTCCTCGCCTGCTGCTCAGTGTGGCTTTGCTCCCATGCCCGGGGGACTGTCACAGCTGAGCTTGTGCTCTGGATTCAGACATGACTTCTCCAGCTCCTTGTTTTTGGGATAAGGTGACTAAGATGTTAGTGAATTGTAGTGTAAATTTTCTTAGAAATGACCTGAATAAAAATATCCTGATTTGTGCTAACGGGGGCAGGGAAGGTTGCTGCCTGTCACGTACATTCTTTCCTTGGAGCTTTTGTGTGAATCAGAAGAGTAATGGAGTTAATTTGTCTGCCCTCAGCATCACACTGGAGAGGAGAGCAGCATGTGGAGTGCTGCAGGGCCCCAGGCTGTGCAGCAGCAGTGGCACTGCTGTGTCACACAGCCCGTGCTGGCCCTGCTGCTGCACAAAGCACTCGTGGCCCCAGGCGAGGGCTCTGTGTCAGTGTAACTGCGAATCAAACAGCCACAGGCTCATGGCACTGGGAGGTACACTCTGTGTTCCCACGCTTGTTCTGGGGCAGGTAATTCAGGAAGAGTGGCTTTGGGCCCTTGGACAGCACAAACAAACCCATTCAGCTGAGCCCCACGATGCACAGATGGGAGCAGAGAGGAGGGCGCCGGGCCGTGCACGTCCCGCAGAGCTCTTCCCCTTCTCCTCTGGCTGCGCTGTCTGAAGCCCCAGCTTTTCATCTTGGCAGAAGATTTTTACAAGGGCTGTAAATTAAGGATTTATAAGTGTATACATGGCTATGATGTTTCATTGGTCTGAAGTGCAGGGAAAGAAAGAAATGTCTTGGTGACAGAATACAGCGTGGGGTGAGCTGGGTCAATGCAAACATATGGAAATGTTTTTGGAGACAGGGAAGAGTCTGGTCTGGTGCTGTTTCTGCCCATTTACACACACACACACACACACACATGTACACTCTTCTCCAGAAAGATGGTTTGGCTGCCCAGCATTATCGAAAGATGTGTTCTCTGTGCAGCTTGCTGCTTATGTAAGAAAAGCACATCAGTGAGGGATCATCTTTCCAGCTTTGAGATGATTTTGATTTTTTTGTTCCTGTCTTTTACCATTGCTCCTGGGCAGATGGTGGGGGGTTCCCATCCTTCATCCCAGTCTCTCCAGAGGAGTGTCCAAGAGGAGCTGCACCCCAAGGACAGAGTGGCTGCATGTGGCACTGCTCACCCATCGGTGACATGTCAGGAGAACTGCAGAGCAGAGGGCCACGCTGTCCTGGGGACCAAGGGAGTGATCACAGAGTGTTGTCATATTCCCCTGTGACACACTGTGTGTCGTTCTCCAGGCAGGGGGGAGCAAGAGGGACACGCAGCCAAAGTGAGGGTCTGGACTGCTTCCAGGCTGCCTGCTCTCTGGGGGCTTTGTGAGTGTCACCACCTCCGCCAGCGCTGTCCCCTGAGCGACTCCCCAGCTTGTCTTCTCCATGCAACATGATAAAATCTTGAGCTTTAACAATACACCAGCGCCTGCCAGCCCACAGGCCACAGACAAAGTCCTGCTGCTTTTTGAAACGTGATGCAGAGCCCCTGAGCACCACTGCTGTGCTGAAAGAGACCCAACTTCCTCCCTCCTCCTTACTCTGCTTCCCTTCACTCACCTTGACCTCTCTTTTAAGCAGCCCCTTTCTTGTTCCTTAAGTATTTCATTTTAGGAGCCAGTCCTGCTGTCACTCCTGTGCCAGAGTTGACTGAGCACTGCCTTTAACTCCTATTATTTGTCTGATCTCTTCTTCCTTGTCTTGGCAGGTGGTGATGGCTCCACATGAGCCCCCAGTTGTGTTTGTGGACAATTACATCAAGCTCCTCGCTGACTGCAGCACTGACACATTCCAGAAGATCCTCGACATGAAGGTTAGAACCTGTCCAGGGCTTCTGCTCATCCCCTAGTGCTGCTTTGGGGTTGCTGGGGACTTTATTTCAGTGTGAATTCAGAGGGGCTCGGGGGTGGGAGGAGCACTGTAAGAGAAGTGTATCTTTACTCTGAAAGAAGAAAAGATTTCCAGTTCATTTCACATCTTCATACCTGCTCTGCTCCCGGGGCTGAGCTGGGGGGTCACCCAGAGGTCTTTGCTCAGCTTTCGGTGGGTGAACAGGAGGTCGAGGTTTGAGATGGGCTCTGCTGCAGCTGCTCCCAGATCAGTGACTCCTGTCCTTTGCTCCCTCAGGGCCTGAAGAGGAGTGAGCAGAGCAGCATGTTGGATCTTTTCCGCCTGCGCCTCCCCGCTCCTCCCCCCGGCGGGGACAGCGGCGGCTCCCTCTCGCTGAGCGCTCCCACGCCCGAGCAGGAATCCTCTCGCATACGGAAACTGGAGAAACTCATCAAAAAGAGACTCTGAGGGAGCAGAAGGAAACTCCGTGGCTCGGGACTGGCGGCAGTGAGGGGGAGCAGGGCTCGTCAGGCTTGTGATTTACAGCGTGCTGCTGAAACGCCCGTGTGCTGTCACTCCCAATCCCTGCGAGCTCTTAACCATCGCGTGCTGCGGCGCTTTCACACCGAGGAACGACCTGACCGAGGTGTTTGCCCTTAGCTTAGCAGGAGCGAAACCCAGGACATTGCCAGGTCCACGTGATGCTGAAAATAGAGGCATCTGGAAGCCAGCAGCTACAGCAACAGTTTAGGTGGATTCAGAGACTTTGGCTGTGGTACGCTTGGTGTCACAGCTTTTATCCCGGCTGAGCTCCTGCTGCAGCACTGAGGGTTTTGCCTGAGTTCTGTGTTGCTGCTCACTCCCTGCTGCAGAGCCGTTCCTCTGATTCATTATTTTTTGTGAGGTGGGGGGGAACCAACCCCAAACCATCACCACCACCAAAACCCCAACCCTTTTACAGCTGGGATCTGGCATCTGCAGCTCCACTGAATCAATGAGATGCCCAGGAGGGAACCCCAAGGCAGCCTTCTCCCCTGCTCCCAGGGCAGGCATGCATAAAGCACTGTGAAACAGCAAGGAAAATCCTTTTGAGAACAGGAGGAAAGGGCTGAATTAATGCCTTCTGCACCTTGGCAAGGCTCCTGCCAACCAGCTGGCAGCCTCAGCCGCTGTTGCAGCTTCAAGGCCAAGCAGGGCATGTGTGGAGCCCTCTCCAGCTGCTTGGTATTTCCCTGGCGTGTGCTGGGCTCGCCCGCTGTCCCCAGTGGGAGCTTCCATCCTTCCTGGCCAGCATCTCTCCCTCTCTCCACAAAGAGCCCTTCATGGAGCAAATGTCAGACTGCTCCAGCCCCTCATTCTCACTCCAGCTGGCGTGTCCTGAGCAGGGATGTGCCACCTCTGCTGCCCTGCAAGGAGAGGTGCTGGAAATGTTGCCTCTGTCAGGGAGCCAGGGCTGCTTCCCAGGACAGGAGGCTTTCAGCAGCCTCAGGCTTCGAGGCCCTTCCTCTCCTCCTCCTCCTCCTCCTCTGAGCTTCAGTTTGCAGCAGTGCAGAGGGGAGGAGAACCAGCAGTGAAATATTTCGGATAACCCAGGCCCTTCTTGCCGTGGCCCAGCTCCTGGCTCCCAGCCATGGAGCAGGGTTGGGATTGGTGGATGCTTCCCCCAAGAGTCTCTGTGCGGGGAGGCCTCACCTTGTCATTAGCACTGCTGGATTTCTTCCCAAACTCCTCTGTACCCTTTC
Source organism: Oreocharis arfaki (assembly GCA_013398015.1). Taxonomy (NCBI): domain Eukaryota; kingdom Metazoa; phylum Chordata; class Aves; order Passeriformes; family Paramythiidae; genus Oreocharis; species Oreocharis arfaki. The sequence continues at coordinate 61,437 of VZRR01002316.1, forward strand.
TGGGAGACTTTGAAGGCATGTGCCCAACCGTGAATGAATCCCACGTGGGTGTAGGGCAGATCAACCAGTCGTGCCTGTGTTATTTAACTCTTAGCTTCACTTGCATGTGCAGGAAAGAGAAGTCCTGGACCAGTGTGGCAGGTGAGGAACAACCATGCTATCAGATGCCTTCCTGGGAGGGTCATGCTCCCCACTGGGGCAAGTTTGGGCCTTAGGATTGTATTTATTTAGGGGCTGTACTCATAGAGATTGTAAAAATCACTGCTGCACATCGGGGAGGGGGGATCAGACTCCAGGCACATGAGCTCCATCCACCCAACGCCGGAGCTTCACTGGCATGGGGAGTGAAGAGCAGCAATAACAACACCTGTGGGGAGGGACTGCAGTTTCTCATCACTCCACCTTTACAGATCTGCTGTTGCCTCATTTTTTTCCTCTCCTGATTCCCCGTTGGGTGGCAGAAGAAGGAACGGTTAAGAGCACATTGGGATTCTGAGCAGCCGTTCCCCAAGGACAGATTGCCTCAAGGTGCAGGATGGCTCACGAGTTACCACATTGCAGAGCTGGAGAGGAGGGAACATGGGTTTGCAGAGATTCATTATTCCCACGGGGGGATGAATTATTTATTTTAGATGAATTTTTCTTTGCTTTGTCTAAGTCTAAGTCTCTCACTAAATTATGCATAGCTGAAGACGATGTTGAAGTTATCATCGTGTGTCTTACCCAAAGGCTTCCCCCATTTCATTCTCTGCATTTCATTCCGTAGATAAGAGGAAATAAAAGGAGAAATGAATTTTTACTTTCAGCCTTTGAAGAACGCCACAGGGCTGGGTGTTTGGAGTTCCACTTTCAGTGAGCAAATCCAGTTTTCTACTTCTGCTGTAAGAGTTTTGTGCCCCTGGCTCTTGGGTGTTTATTAGATTTGGCAGGTCTCTATTTGTGCATTAGCTCTTTGGAGTTTACAGCTTTGGGGAATAAAGGATGATTATGTGTTTTCTGTACTAAATGCCACTTTTTATGGTTTCAGGCCGGGGTGTAATTCTGCCTGTATGTGGGGTGTGACACTAAAATGAATTAAATGGTTACTGATGCTCATTGCTGGGTGTTTCTGTACAGCTGCCACGCTGCAAACCCCAGTGGCCGGGATGGACCTCACCCAAAACGTGCTGGACCCAGCACTCCCTGCTGTCCATCTGCTCCTGCAGCTCCTCTCTGCCTGTTCCACCTTCTCCTCTCCGGCTGCATCCGCATTCACAGCAGCTCCCTGCACCGCGTGGGTGGCTCAGCGCTCCCGACCTTGTGCCCCTAAATAATCTCATCATTTCTGCTGTCTGCCACTGCGGGAGAGATTTCTGAGATATCCTAATTTTTCCTTTGAAATTAATTAAGGGGCAGTGCCTTTTTCCGTGCACCGCATGACGCTGGAGCAGCTCCTTTCGCTCAGAGAGTTAATGACTCATTTGCTTTTCGCCTGCCGGTCCTGCCCCCTCCGCCCTTGGGCAGAGCCTGCGCCGGGCGCTGGGTGTTCCTCTCTTTCCCCAGTTTTACAGCCAGGACTCTGAGCATCCAAGTGACGATGTCCAAACCTCCACGAGCCTTTCCTTGGCTCCATGAGGGCGGTGGCAGCAGGGCTGTAAAAGCTGATGAAACCTCGGCAGCGTCGGCCACGTGCTGTCAGCGCTCATCCTTGCAGCGCTGCAGTGCTGGGTGAGAGCAGCTCCTTTGTGGCACAGCCTGGCATTTCCCATCCTTTGGAAAGAGCTTTCCATCGTTGTCAAATAACACGGGATCCTTTTGGTTTGCTTCTCCCGGCGACAGCCCCCGCGTGGCATCGCCTGTGGTTCGGTTGCTGATAAAGCCGAGCACGCCCGGCCTGGTGGGAAGTCCTTTATGGAAGGAGGATCTTGATAAGAGACTTGTATCTGCCCTGTCCTGCCTGTGTGTGGGCAGTTAAAGAGTAAAGAATGTGGGCAAACAGGCAGGGGGAAAGATTTCCAATGCCATCAGGGATGGCGCACGTTGGTACGGTTGGAGAGCCTTAAAACCAGTCAGACTTTCCGAGAGGGCAGAGTACACGTCCTGAAGAGCAGATCCCCTGTACACAGTGACTCAGTAGTATTTGAGTTATTGAGCTGTTAAAATTCTGGTTAAACACTTCCTTTTCATCCTGGCAGGCAGATTGGCAGGTCTGGATGTTGGTGGTGCAAGGAGACCCTCGAGTGGGCTGCAAAGCCCAGAAACGAGAGCCTGGAACGGCACAAAAAATTGTCCTTTGTGTCAAACCATACCAGAAGGGGAGGTTTTTTTAAGGAGTAAATGAGGAACAGGAAGATTTCCAGGAGCCTGTGGGGCTCTGCTTATCCCAGGAACTGAGACCCCTCTCACTTGGACCCTGATCCCCATGGGAGTGGCTGTGGGAGCACCCTCACCCCTCGGAGGTGGCTGCTGGGATGTCCCACAAGTTCCCCCCTCTGAAATTGCACTTGGTGGGTTGTTGGCAGTGAGGGTTTTTACCCAGGAGCTGCACAGCAGCTCTGAAATGATGATTGTGTTCATCTGGAAACTGCTCCAGTGCCTTCCAAGGCATCTGATTTCATAAAGGGCTTTTATGGGAGATTTTGGAGCGAGGAGTGATCAGCTTTTCTATTGCTTGCAGAGACCAGCATCTCTTTTTTTGGGGGGGGATACGCTTAAATCAAAAGGAAGAAAACACCTGTCCAGCACATTTGCTCAGACCCCAAAGATTTCAGTCAAAAATTTTAATGTTCTTTTTCTTTCCATCTGCATTTTTCAGCAAAGACAAACAGCCTCATAGTATTTCTTCAAAGGAATGTAAATTCCTTGAGGAAGTCTCCGGAGTTCCCAGCACCGCATAGCTGCAAACCACAGACGCCTACGGCTGAAAGTTCTGCTCTGCTTTTAATTTTGGGGCAGGGAAGGAATTTTTTTCAGAGGTTTGGGTTCACTTGTGCTGGGCCCGTCAGCCCAGACTGCTGCTTTCTGTGCAGGGGAGTGTTGACTTTGGCCGGCTGCAGAGTTGCTTTCCCTCCACAAGAGTATTCCCCCACCGAATCTGATGACATGGCGCAATTATTTCATTAGGATTTTCCAAAAAAGGTTCCCTCGGTCTCCCGTAGTGCTAGAAAGACCTTTTCCTTCTGTTCTCTTGTTTCGACTTCGGCAGCTTTGCCTGAGAAACGCAATTAGGGGCGGCAGCGCTGCTGCCCGACTCCGAATGCTCGGGTGTGGGGAGGGAGAGAGAGCAGCCTGGAGGGAAAACTTGAGGGGCTTAACCCGGCTGCCAAAATCCCTGCTATTGGGGAAAGCACCACTGGAGGTGGGGGCAGCCCACCAGAACCCGGCAGCTTTTTCAGTGCACCCCAAAATCCGTGCTGGCAGCGCATTGGGATGGTGCACCGTGGGTTGGAGCAGGGATGCGTGGAGGGCAGCTCGTCGGGGCTGGTTTCACAGAATCATTAAGGTTGCAAAACACCTCCAAGATCATCGAGTCAACCCCGGGACCGATCCCCACCGTGTCAACCGGACCAGAGCACTGAGTGCCACGTCCGGTCTGTCTTTAACCAGGGACGGTGACTCCGCCACCTTCCAATGTCTAATTCCATGCTGCTGCGAGCGAGGGGTCGGGCTGGGATGCAGGACGGGGGTACGAACACAGGGTCACCGGGAGGAGAGGGACACCGGGAAGACGGCGAGAACCGGGACTACAGGGAGGCACCGGGAGGACGGGGGGAAATCCGTAGGACAGGGAGAGTAGCGGGACGGAGACACCGGAGGGACACAGGGACACCGGAGGGACACAGGGACAGCGCTGGGACACAGGGACAGCGCTGGGACGCGGGGACAGCGGTGGGACAGGGGTAGAGGCACGCCCCGCCCCTGGCGTGGCCCCTNGAGCCGCCCGCGCCCTCCGCCGCGGTGAGTACCGGCCCCTCCCTGCTGCCCACGGCCGCTGTCACCCTACGGGACCCTCCGGCACCCTGCGGGACCGCGGCACCGGCAGCTCCGCGCACCCGCTGCCCGGCTCGGTGCCGCCGCGGCAGGGGCGGGGCCCCCGGGGGGACGGTGGCCCTCCGACCCCCCC
>VZRR01002316.1:65599-154854 GCA_013398015.1 Oreocharis arfaki
GGGCATCCCGCGGGAAAAGGAGGGTGGAAACCAACCCGCGGGAGTGACCGGGGCTGGCCGGTGTGGGAATGGGTTGGAAGTACCGCCCGCCGTTTCCCTCCGTTGTGACCGAGCCCTCCGGCCGCTGTCGTGTCCCGGAGCGGGTCTGCACCGGGAGGGAAGGATCCCGCCGGGAGCCGGGCCCGCCGGGGCTTTTTTACAAAGCCTCCGGCTCTGGGCTCGGTTCTTGGTGCGAGGGAAGCTCCTCTCCCTCCTGCCCAGGTCGGGGTTGGGGCGGCATCGCAGTCTTTGGAAATCCCTGAGGAAAGTGAGCTCCCGTCATTCCGGAGCGACCCGGAGGAGTAACTTTATTCTGCATAAACAATGGTTTCGGTTAATTTGGTTTTTCACCAAATAGTTTTGGGATGTCGAGCTGCTGGTACAAATAGTTTGGAGGCTGCAGATTTAGAGGAAAATCTTTTTTTTACGGGGGTGCTGCTGTGAAATTGGAAAGGGCCATAGGAGGGAAAGATGCTCGCAGCCCCCCAGCCCCTCGATAGCAAGCACACGTGCAGAGGTGACTTCAGAAACACACACGGGTTGGGTTCCATGCCTTTAGGGCTGCTTTGGTTTCCTTGGGCTGTGGGATTCGGTGTCAGCTCACGGTGCTGAGTGCCCAGGAGGGGAGCACAGGGACAGTCCATGAATCACCGCTCAGCGGGAATGAGTTAATCCTTCCCAACACGTTGTGTGTGAATTAGGTTGGATTTAATGCCTTCAAACAGGGCGTAGCTGTAGAGCAAGGAGGTTGCTCATGGCGAGGTGCCCTGTGATAATTTCGTTCTGTGGTCTGTCCGTGGGTGTATGGGGTGAATCCAGCAAGGAGACAGCTCTCAGACACCTATAAAATGTTGGTTATAACTTGGAGCAGACTACACTGCACCGAAAGGTTGCATTCTTCTCTCATTTCCCAGAGCGGCTCCTCTGAATTAAGCCCCTGAAGTTAGGACCTTGTCTTCAAAAAATGCCCCTGGCCGCCTCTTGGACGCTGTAGAGCAGTGTGGAGCCAGGCCTGAAGGATGCACCTGTAGCTGGACTGGCAGATCCTCCTGGACCTCAACAGCTCCATACCACGGGATAAATAAATCTGTTTTCCTGAGAATGTACTGCATTGTAACACAAAAGTTACAACAAAGTGGTAACACAAAACATGTTGCATTTTTTTGCAGAGTTCCGTGTTCTCCCCCAGCCCCGTTCTCTCCAGCTGCCCTCCAAGACTGTGTCCTTTATCCTTTGGTGAAGGAGTTGAGTTTGACCCTTTACCACCGAAGGAAATAAGGTAAATACTGTGTTACAGTCATCTCGTTTGGAAGGAGTTAGAGGAGTTAGCCTGCAAAGGAGCAGTTAGGCCTTATCAGTGCCTGTGAGTCAAGTTAATTTATTTGCAGAGCCATTGTTCACCGCAGCTGTACATTCCTGGACCTGGACATTTGTACAGGCCCAAGGAGTGTTCAGCCTCTTTTAATCCCACCCATATGGTTGTTTTGTTGGTTATTTTTCCAGGAAGACTTTCTTCTATTTTACTCTCCTGCTTTTCGTTCCTTGCACTGCTCCAAAATGTTGCCTTTCAACTGATTAACCAGGAGGTAATCATGAGGGAAGAGCTTCAAAGACCTCTTTAGGATGGTTTCATTAAGGGAAAGGAATTTTGCTCTTGCAACCTCATGGTTTTATAATAAGCACTTTCTATCTTAACAGCTGTGGCTGGATGTGTGAGCTAAAAGAAATGGTAACATTCAGAGGAGTGCATAATTCTTTTTTTTAATGCACTGCATCACTTCACAGCCTGTGAATTATTCCTTTGAACACCATGATTTGCAGTAATGAGAAAAGAAGGCTCCCAGCTGATGACTGTGCAATTAGAGGGAGGCTGATAAAATCGAATGGAAGCCTAATGCAGGGGAGGGTGGGGAGAATTATGTCCTGGTGTGGGGAAGGAGCCTGTGCTGTGGCTGGAATTGGAGGCAGTTAACTCCTTAGTTAGTAGAAAAGCCAGCACAGGGCTGTCACAGCACGAAGGAGATGAGAACTTTCTTTTACAACCAAGGCAGGGAGGATTTGGGTGTGCAAACCGGGGTGTTTTCCTGCCAGCTGGGTCTTCAGGAGTTTGTCTTCGGAGAGTGCCCCGTGCCAGGGGTGATAGCAGAGCACTCCCGCGTGATTCCTGGCAGAGCAAAGCTGAGGAGATAACGTGTGCTTCCACAGGCTCGGAGGAGTCGGGATGTTTGTGTGCCGAGCCCAAACGTGGGTCAAGGCCTCTGGGTTTGGGAGTTTGCAGGAGGTTTGTACGTTCGCAGAGCTCAGGGCTGAGGAGAAGTTTTGGCAAGAGCTGGCAGCCGGGCTGAGCGGTGATAATCCTGGGAATGCTGCTAACATGAGGCTCTTTCCTCATCCCGCAAACACCTAAGACACCAGCAGATGGTTCTGCGCGAGGCATCACCTCCAGGGCTGAGGAGCCACGCCAGCTCCTGTCCACCCCACAGCTCCCCCTTGCCCACAAACCCACGAGCAGAGCTCACACACCCCTCGCCTTGCAGGTACACCTCCTCGGTGAGATACGACTCGGAGAAGCGCTTCATCGACGACGTGTACCTGCCCGTGGGCCTGAGCGTGGCCTCGTGCAGCCAGACCGTCGTCTGCGTGCCCGACTGCTCGTGGCGCAGCTACAAGGCCGAGGTGCGCTTCGAGCCCCGCCACAGGCCCCGGCGCTTCACCAGCACCACCATCATCTACCCGAAGCACGCCAAGACTGTCTACACCACCACGCTGGACTACAACTGCCGCAAGGCCGCGCGCAGGTTCCTCTCCAGCGTGGAGCTGGAAACCTCGGAGTACCTCGGCGCCGACTGCGGCCTGGACGGCTGCTGACCGCGGCCGCCCCTCTCGCTCTGATCCATCCCTAACGTACTGTGCTGGCTCCACTTGCTAAAAGCGGGCACAGACCCTCTCTCTCAGCTCCTAACTCCTGCTTTTCAAGCGTCAGAACGGGCCCCGGGGCGCGGTTTTCTGTGGGAACGTAACTTAGTAAGGGAATTGTCTCTTCGCCTCTAAAAGCCGCGAGTTCCCTCCCCCTTCCCCGCAGCGCAGTCATCAGGTGAAAATAACGGGGAGTGCTTTCCCGGAGGAGAAGTTGACAGGTAAGGAAGACTGTGGGGTTAGTGCCCGGAGGGTGGAGATCCATTTGATGCTTCGTGGTGATGTGCTAAAAATAAGGGCAGTTCGCTCTCTTGCCGAGAATCCGCGAGCTCGTTTGGTTACACGTAGAGCTGTCAAGCGTTTCAGTTTAGATCGTGTTTTCTCTAGAAGAACCACCCCCTGGAAATTGCTGGAAAAGGCTAACAGGGAAAAGCCCAGAATTCTGCATTTAGCACACACAAAAACCTTAACATATGGCACTCACGTCTTGTGTGAAGGTGTAAATTGGGAAGAAGAGGGGTTCTGAGCAGAGCAGGAGATGAACTGCTTGCGCAGCTCCAGGCAGCAGAGAAAGGATCGTGTGATTCCCGTTCTTGGGGCGATGAGGAATCCTCTGTACTCACAACACCTGTGTTCTGTGTGACACACGAGCGTTCCTGTGCCTGTAGTAGGGCTTGTCACAGAGAATGCCAGGCCAGAAGTTATCCCTGTGTTGTTGGAAAGTCCGATCTTGGTGATGTGCAGGTGGAAAACCACAAGTGCCTCGTTGTTACCCACACTGTGTGCACTAAGGGAGCTGTAACCAAAGCAAGGTTCAGATCAAGTGCTGGACAAAGGGACCCAGAAGGGCAAAGGAGGTGCTGGATTGGCTGTGAGACACTGTTGGGATGGGGTTGGGAGGAGGTAAATGGTAGCAAAGGACAGGCAGGTTTTTTAGCTCTGCTTCCCCGCTGAGCTTGTCATGGCAAAAATCCGTGTCCTTGGGATCGGGGATGTCACTGGCATGGGGCAGCCTCTGCCTGTCTGCAGGCTGCTGAAAAACCTCTCCTGAGTGCATGATGAGTTTGGGGACCAAAGGGAATAGCTTCAGATGCTCTGAAAGTCTGTCTGGATGTTACGTGTGTTTGTTTATCATGTGCCTTGATGAAAATAAGGCGGAGAGGTTTCCTTCTTTTCCCAGATTTTTTTCTCCTGTGTTGACAGAGCGCAGTGTGGGAGAGCATCTGCTTTGGGGAGCGTGGGTTGTGCTGGTTTTTTGTGTGGTGTAGTCTCTCAGAAACACCTGATAGACCTGTCTTAGCTGGACAGCTTTTCCATGTGTGCCAAAACTCCTCCGAGGTGTGGGTGTGCAACACCAGTCCCAGAGCAGCTCTTAAAGAGGACTTGGCAATGCACAGCCCCAGCTTTGTCAGTGGCAACCTCGGGAGCCTGTTCTTGAGCTGTGCTTTAACGTGTGTTTGTGCAAGTGTGATGGATGGCGTGGAAGTGTATCCCAGGGAACTGAAAGGAGTTGGGAGATGAGGAGTGCAGCAGGAAGGAAGCCTTGAGTTTGTATGGTTTGGGGCTTTTTTCGTTGTTGCTGTTGTTGTTAGGGTTTTTTACTTATTTATTAGCTCAGAATAGAACATCCTTCACCTTTGGTACTTGCCTCAGAAAGGCAGCTCCTAAAACAATCCCAGGAGGAGAGAGGACACGGTCGGGCAGGCAGCGCTCCGGAGTTAAGAGCAGCGTGGTGTCACCCTTAAACATTTTGGCCTCAGGCTGCAAGACTGGGGAGTTGTGTCTTAAATATGATGCAATTCTGCCCTAACTGCAGCCCCAGGATGTCCTTGTGGTGTAACAGGAGGCCCAGCTCACCCCATAGCCCGTGGGGTTTCACTCTCTCCTCTGCGGGACGGAGTTGCTCCATCCCTCGCTCCGCCGCTCCCCGCGCCTCGCTCCCGAAGCAGCTGGTGCTGGCCGCTGTTGGACACAGGATTCTGGGAGAACACGGACCCTGGGTTGCTCCCACAAATGCTCTCCCAGTGAATCCACTTGGAACAGATCTAAGAGGAGGTTGTTTTAAGTTGTAGCCATTAGTCGTTCCTAGTTAGAAGCAGAATAACCCACAAAATACCCCTCACGCTCCGGTTTTAAGGGTAAAGCACCTGATTTTTATAAAGCAAGCAAACAATGTGTACCTCCTAAGAATATTTTAATTGGTAGAGATGCCTTTTAAATTATTTATGTTCCAACATTTGCAAAGCTCTGATTAGCTCTGTGCAAGTGTTCTGGTGTCTGTGATGTTTCCCACCCCCCTCCCTCTGATTTTCAATTTGTCTTTTACTTTATTGGTAATAAATGATCTGAAAACCATCCTGCAGGGAAGTCTCTTTATTTCTCATTCAAAGCTTTTCAGTGTTTATTGTGGTTGTTACTTAGAAATGAATACATAATATTTCCTGCCAATCCCAGCTCCCCTCCTTTCTCTTCTATTTGTTGTTTACATATTCTGGGAGAGTGTTTCCTATATAAAACTGTCTATATTAAAAACCAAACCAACACCAAATGTTCTGGCTTTGTCAGTTTAGTAAGACGTTGAAAAAGTGCTTTAAAGACAGCTGAAAAATCCTCTCCATAATGTGTTTGAGTCGTTCATCTGGTACAGTTTTATTTTTAAAGAGAGTTTCTGGTATGAATTTCAGCTTATCCTACAAGTGAAGAACTAATCCCTTTCAAATAGAACATGTATTTAACCGGGCAGGAATTTATTTTTAAAACGTAGATGCTCAAATGCTGCGTTAGTAAATACAGCACAAACATAAGACTGGAGTGTGTTATGCATTAAACTTTATAAAGCCAAAAGAGATGATTATAAGCTATTGTGTCGAGAGAAATGCTGTGGTGTTCTTCTGGATGCTTAATCTGTTCTTTTAACCTTTCCACATTTTGCAGGCGTGCTGATTTTGTTAGTGACTCTGGCAGAGCAGGAGTGGATGTAATTGAACATCAGTTAATTAATTCCTAATGGGATTTTTTGCTTACTTCTTATTGTTCATCTGGTTATGTGCTTGTGGAAGCTCTAGAGTTGCATGTAATGACATTATTGGGGTCTGGGGAGCCGTGGAGCTGCTCTGAAGCTGCTGCTGCCTGCGAAAGGCTCTGAGAGCTTTTGGGTATCCTGGAGTTTTGAAGTATTAAACAGGAAAAAAAGCCAAATGTAAACATCAATTCTGTATTAAAGAGTCCATTTGAAGAGCCATTAAGAAAAAGAACTTTAAAAATCGGCACAGTGTCTTTCAGGGGTAGTTCAGGGAGACTTTCAGGTGTCACTTAACTTTCAAATGTTTCCTTTAGAGAGGGCTGGGCTGTTTTCCTTAAGTATTGCCATGACACTCTGTATGAAAAACATTCTTTTGCTGTAAAAATTTGAAGTAGGGGAGTACAAAGCTGTTCAATGGGATTTTTAATTCACATTGGCCCAATGAGCTTCTAATTAGTACCTACCATCCCAAGGAAACCCCGTTGTTCTGGATGTGCTGTTTCCCTCTCACGTGTGCTTCTCCAGAATGCCACATCTGAGGGTCTGAGATAATGGATTTTTGTAACAAAATAAAGCACTCAACCTAACAGCTGGATCAAAAGCCAGGAGGTGAGGGTTGGATTCCCATCCTGACTTTGCAGCTTGCTCAGATTCAAGGAAGGTAAGTCCCTGTGCCTGGAAATCATTTCAGCCTGCAAACAAAGTGTCTGGTCCCTCATCTGCTCACAGATCTGCAGTGTACAATGTGAGTACCTGGAAAGGTCAGGAGTATTACTTGGAAATAAACCAACAGCAATATTTAGGAATATTAGGAATACTCCAGGACAAGCACACAGCGTGGAAAGGAGCACTTCTGATTGTTGATGCAGTCTGAGTTGCACCCGTATTTTAACAGGCTGGTTTGTTTTTTTAAAGTATAAATGCCCTGTCCTCCGCACACACACAGTGAGTAACCACTGCTAAGACACAGAAATTGTTGGGGTTTTGGGTGACACCCCTGGAGCAGCTCAGAGGCTCCCTCAGCATTCAGTTCACGCTTTGCTCTTCCAGGAAAAATGACTGCAGGAATCTCCTTCACCTGCTGCTGCCATGGAGGGGTGGGGAATACCTGGCAGCTGGGAAGTGTTCCTGGATGTACAATTCATACCTTTTCCTCCTGTTCACCCTATAAACCTGCAGCCTTTCCTCCTCTGCCGCGGGATCCTCCAGAATCCCGTCCCACCGGAGGCTTTGGCTCAGCTGAGCACAGAGACCTCCAGCTGCCCCACTAGAACCCAAAATGCTGCAAGTTGGTGCCAGAGCTTTGTTTAGTTTTGCATCCTCCCGATTCTCCTCTGCAGTGCTTTGGGCTGAGTCAGGGCTCCTCCCAGGAGCTGGGGTTTGAAGCGCTGGAGGGGAGTGGGCCCACTGCTTTCTGCTCTTGTGGCGCTGCTTTTCTGTTAAAATGATAAATGCTGATAGCAAAAAGGTAAGTGGTGCCTCTGAGGCTCTCCTGCTTATTTAATTTAAAATAAAATAAAAAAATAAAATAAAATAAAATAAAATAAAATAAAATAAAATGAGGCAACCGCGTGCGATGCCTCGGTAAAAACCCAAATCCACAGGAAAAAATAGTAATGGCCCAAAAATCTGATTTTTAAGCAGGAAATGTATATTTTTTCCGATTGGCTAATGTAGGGATTGTCACACCTGTAAAATGTATTTATTGAGGCTGTTAATGCATTAATAGCACTTCTGCACTGGCATCAAGTTCGCTGGGTTTGCCTGACTCAATTAAAGCAGGAAAAGGATTCTTAGTTGTTGGGGATTTTTTTAAAGCTGTTATCCATTAATACAGTGAGCCATGTGACTTTTTTTTTTTAATAGTACGATTTCTGGAAATTTTCAGGCATCTTTTATACTCAGATACTGAAAATGGGTGGAATTATTCCTTCACATAGAAGATTTTTGGAAATAACCCTTCCCTTTTTTGTAGTTTTACCAACCACTCACCCCCCACTGATAGATCAGGGCTGTGACCCACACCTGTGGGAGCGTGAATATTTCAATAATCAATATTAAATATTTACAGCATCCCAAATCCCGGGCACTTTACGGAATCCCCTACTCCCCGGCAGGTGCCTTATGCCTCCTACTGCTTATTCGGTGTAGTTACACGTGCTGCATCTCTGGGATAGATTTGTAGCTGTGCAGGAAAATCCGTGCGTGAACAGGGGTCAGGGGAAGGTTTTAGAGCACCGCCGGTGGTTTCCTGGGAAAAGCTGGCTTTTCTCACCTGCCCTCGTGCTGCTGGTGCTGGCAGTGGTGGCACTCCGGCGTGGTGGCTTCTTTCCCCGTGGTGGCTTCGTGCCAGGCGCTGGTCTTGGAGGGGATCCCGGGTCCCGCCGCCTCCTGCCCACATCCCCCTCCTCCCCAAGGAGAATGGCCCTGGAATGGCCTGGCAGGGAGCAGGGGAAGGAAATTCAGCAGCCCCTCTGTCTGTGACCCCTTTCCACCTTCCTTTCCTCTGTCCCTTCCCTCTCCACCTCCCCTCGCCCCTTGCCCTCCTCCTCACCTTCTCCCTTCGCCTCTCCTCCTTCCAGCCTTTCCCCCTCCATCCCAGCGCCTTCCCTCCGCCCTTCCCTGCCCGCGGCTCCGGCCAGGTCTCCAGGGCAGCGGCGGCACAGGGACAAGCCTGGCCTCGCCTCTCGCTGGGAGCAGCTCCCCTGCCCTCGTCCCCTGCGTGTGCAGGTGCTGGGCTGTGCCCGGGTGCTGCGGCCACCCCGGGCAGCGCTGCCTTGTCCCTCGTCCCTCGTCCCTTGTCCCCTGTCCCAGGCAGTGCAGCCCGAGGTGCTGCAGGGGAAGCACCAAACCCCAAATCATCGCAAGGAGAGCAGCTGCCACCCCCTCATAACGCTGCAAATCAAGGTGCTGAGGGAAACTTGTCTCTCCTTTCCTTCCCCTTCCTCTTTCCCTTCCTCTTTGCCTTTTCCTTTCCCCCCATCTCCACCTTTACTCCCACCAGAGTTTCTGAGGCAGCAACATCTCTCCCGAGGTTTTTGGGGCTGGTGCAGCCCTGCCCTTGCTGCTGGGTGTCGGTGGGAAGTGCTGCAGGACCCTCACAGAGAAGGAGATCAGCACATCTCCTGCAGAGGTGAAAATCATTCCCCAGAACTCCAGGAACAGCTGCTGGAGCACCATTCCTCTTACTCGTCCTCTCCCTGGGAGTAACATGTGGTTTAATCCTTTTTGGGTGCTTTCTCCTCCTCCCTGCCTGCCTCTTTGCTCCTGATCTGCTCAGATGTGGTGCTGGTGGTGGCACTGGGGCAGGTGATGGTGGCATCGGGCTCCTGCTCCCACTGAGACCTCCCCCGATGGTCTCACTCCCAGCCAGCAGCAGGAGCTGGCAGTGATGGTGATTGCTGATGCTGGACAGCAGCCAGAAGGTCCCCAAAGCCTGCCTGAGGATAAAAAGGACGATGACACAGGGCAAAAGACAAGGAAAACAGCAGCAGCAGCCATAGGGTGTAAATAATTCATCCAGACTGGGAAGGGAGCGTGGTATTTTTGGAGAGCAGCTGAGGGAAGGGGATTACTTGTTGCTAATGACAAGTGGTGGTTGTTGTTAATTTTATTATGATAAAACCTGACTCGCCAGCCAAAATTAGAGCCCAGTGGGAGCTGCTGGCCTGAGCTGCCTGTAAATAAAATCATCTCCTGACAGCTTTTCCCTGGAATGCCAGGACAGGTAGGACCGGTGTTCTCCCCTTCTGCTGCTGCAGGAGGCTGGCAGCTGGGGTGTCCCTGGCAGCAATTATGTTATCCTCAAAGGGCATCATCCCCAGGCAAATCCTGGTGCACTTTTTAAGTCTGAATGCAACCACAGAGAAGTTCCTCTAAATTTCCCCGTTTATTCCCAAATATGCATCATTTTTCCACGCCACAGAAGCACGGAAGGTGTGCACAGATCTACACACGGGCTTGTGAAATGGTGTTGTGGGTGCTGCAGGCTCGTTGTGAACAAAAAAGGAGAATTAGACCTGAGCCTTGCTTCACAAGGAAACGTGGATCAGAACTGGGAAATTTTTCTTTAAAACAGGTTTAAAAAGCAGCAGATTTTGCTACGAAGCATCAATATTCTCCCAGCATTTGCTTTGTCTTGTACATCCCTGAGCAGGTGTGCTCTGTAAACAAGACCTTTTTTGGTTCAGATTAGGGCCGGAATCATTGACCTTTTCATTAAGGAAAGGTAATTAGAGGGACGAACACAAATTGAATCAGAGGATTGCAATCAGAGCAACGGCTTGGAGAAAAGCCCTGCACTTCTTGCTGCGAGTTGTGAAGCAGCTGAACCGAGCTGGGGCAGTCAGGGAGATGTGAGGAAGCAGTGCCAGCCAGCTCCTTGCCAGTTGCCAGCCTGTTTTCCTGGGGAATGGTCGTTCAGAGATTTTTGGCCTCCTGGTGTTTAAAATAGCTCATAATGACCATTATTAGCTGAGTATTAAAACTTCAATTGCCCACCTGAAGCCCTCGTGAAAATGCTGGGCAGACTGAGACGATCCTGACCTGGAGGAGGCTGTGGCTCAGCAGGGGTGAGAGCCAAGCTGTGGGAAGCAGCTCCAGCAGTGCCACACCTCAGCTCTGGCAGGAGAAGGGGAGCCCAGATCCTTCTCACCAGCCCAGTGCCCAAACTGGGAATCACTTCCTGGAGCCCTCCAGGATTGTTCCAATTTGGATCATTCTGCTGTGCAACAAAGCTGCTTTTAATCACCTGTGGTTGCTCTGCAGGGCACCACGGCCACGAGTTTAACCCCCCCCAAAAAGCTGCTCTTTATTTCCCATTCCTTGAGGAACATCCCAGCCTGAGGGTGACCCAGGAGAGGTTCCCTGTGTGCTGTGCTGCGAGGAGAAGGGATCAGCTCAGGGCATCCACGGTGCCCCTGTCAGCAGCACTGGTAAGCCTGCAGGAGGAGGTTGTTATCCCTTATTGTCCTTGTCACGGGGATATTTAAAATCTCTGGCAGCTGTGATCTGGTGAATAATTCAGCAAAACCCATCATCGATAAAAGAGAGGCTTTGAAGGGTTCTTTGGGTGGAACTGGAAGTGCCTGCCTTCTGAGAAACGAGTCTATTAAAAATTGACTTGGTGCTATCACAGATAAAACCCATACTTAGCCTTTAAAATTTTTTAATGTAACGTCATATTTATTCTCTGTGGCACCCAGCTACCAAGGCCCAGCCTTGCAAAGCATCTGTGCGGACCCTGACAAGCAAATTCAACAGCAGGAGGGATGCAGGCTCTGAGATGCGTGTCATTTCCCTGCCAGCACTGCTGGTTAAATAAGGTAATTTATCTTTCTCCCGAAGTTGGCTGAACCGTGTGTTTAATTTATTTAGATTATTGACTGTGTGGAAGAACTACCCTGATGCGAAATGTCACCGTCAAGTGCTGTCATCCACAGAACTGCAGGCTCTGTGTTCCTGCAAAATGCTTCCTCTGATGTATTTTTCAACAGCTGCCTGAACCAAAAAGCAAAATATCTGCTTAGGCTTGAACTTGGTTCAAGTGAAAGGTGGCTGAGGGCTGGAGGATGTGTGGAGGCGAAAGGGTTTGCAGAGGCTCCAGATTTCTCAAGAGCAGGCTCTGAAGAGGCAGTGGAAACACAATTTATTTTCTCTTCCTTTCCCTTTTCCCTCTCTCGTTTCCCCCCCATCCCTTCCTGCCACACGGCAAATTTACTCACAGCATCAGCAGGACACTTAGACAGTAACGAGCCCAAATCCCTGCGTTCCGGTGCAAAGGAATAATTGTGTTCCTGGAATTTGCTGTTGACTCACCAGAGGATCCCAGGCTGTCCCTTCACAAAACCAAATTACCATTTCAAATCACAATTGCCATTACCAGCTTTTTTTTTTTGTTGGGATTGCTCAGCAGGTTTGGGTCCTTCGGTTTGAAAAGATCTGAGCTCCCCGTGGTTGTCCCAGGCCTGGCACGTGGCCTTGTTTTATTCTTGGTGTGAACATTTTTTTTTAACCCCTGCAAATTGATGGGGTTGGGTTTTCGTTTGTTTCTTTCTTGTGTGGGTTTTGGTTTGGATTTTGGTTTTTTTTTTTTGTTTTTTCTTTTTCTTTGGGGCTTTTGTTGGGTGGTTTTTTTTTTTTTTTGGTTGTTGGAGGATTTGTTTTGTTTGTGTGGGTTTGTTTGTTTTGTTTCTGTTTCGGGTGGGGTTTTTTTGTTGTAATTATTTTGGGAAACTTTTTGCTTGGTCTTTCTGGGGTTTGTTTTGGTATCGCCTTTCCTTGTTTGTAGTTGGGTGTATTTTTCCTGTGGGTTCTTACTTTGTTTTGGGACGCACATCTGGCAGTGCCCACAGCCGAGAAAAGGTCCTGGGGCACATCTAGCTGTGCCCACATCCCTGTTAGCCTCTTCTGGAGCACATCTGGCTGTGCCCACAGCCCTGTTCTGCTCCTAGTGAACATCTGGCAGTGCCTGGAGTCTCACACAGGTCCTGGGGCACAGCCAGATGTGCCCACATCCCCTCCAGCTGCTNCGCTCCCAGCACACATCTGGCAGTGCCCACATCCCCTCCAGGCACTCCCAGCGCACATCTGGCAGTGCCCACATCCCCTCCAGCCTCTCCCGGCGCACATCTGGCGGTGCCCACATCCCCTCCAGCTGCTCCCAGTGCACATCTGGTTGTGCCCACATCCTGCCAGCCGCTCCCAGCGCACATCTGGCAGTGCCCACATCCCTCCAGCTACTCCCAGCGCACATCTGGTGGTGCCCACATCCCCTCCAGCTACTCCCAGCGCACATCTGGCGGTGCCCACATCCCCTCCAGCCGCTCCCAGCGCACATCTGGCAGTGCCCACATCCCCTCCAGGCACTCCCAGCGCACATCTGGCAGTGCCCACATCCCCTCCAGCCTCTCCCAGCGCACATCTGGCGGTGCCCAGCGCCGCTCGGGGCCGCTCGGTGGCGGCTGCGGACGCCAGCAGGGGACGCGCGGAGGGCGGGCGGGGGCGGGCGCAGGTGCTGCTCCGTTTCCGCCTCGTCCCGCCGGGGCAGCGGCTCCGCGGAGCGGCCGCGAGTGAGGCCGGAGCGCAGGTGGGTGCTGGGGGGAGCGGCTCGGCTTTGCTCGGCTCTGCTCAGCCTAACTCGGCTCGGCTCAGGGCGCTCCGGGCGGAGTTTGAGCTGAGTTTCAGCGCTCGGCGCGCACCGGCTGTCGGGCACCTGTAGGAAAAGCGCCGTGCCCGCGATCTGTGGGTGCTGGGAATGGGGAGCAGCTTGGAGGGGCCCGGGGCACTCACAGCCGGGGCTTCACGGGTGGAAGAGGTCCCTGAAAGGCTGCGGGGAGCGCTCCGGGAGCCGCTGGGTGACCGCCGGGATGTGTCCTGGGAGCCTGCCCTGCGGCTGGGCTGGGGCAGCTCCACGGGTCCCTTCCCACCCCAGCCCTTCTGGGAGTTTGGGTGGAATTCGGGCTCCTGGAGGGAACGAGCTGTAAGTGGCGAAGATGTGGAGGGAAACCAGCCAGAGGAGGGAGATAAAAGCGGTGTGGAAAAGTTATCAGCCACGTCCTGCTTTTGGGAGCTGCTGTCGGGCTTGTGCAGGTTGGGAGGTGGGGGAGGCCACGTGCAGTTCGTGGAAGAGGGAGCGTCATGATTTTGGGGCGCTCTGGGATGATGGGTGTTGTACGTGCAGGTAACAAGGTCATGCTGTGCCCACCCTCGGGGGTTTTGGGGTGCTGCAGGTTGGCTCAGGTGCTCTCCAGAAGCCGGTCAAAGTCCGTGGCTTTCTTTCTGCTCTTAGCAACGATGTCCAGGGTGATAAAAACCTCGGAGCGGCCGCGTTTTTGATGTTCAAAGGATGCCTAAAACCAGCATTACACCTTAAGGATGCTGAGAAAAGCTATTCCATCCTCCAGATGTGCTGACAGGCCTGCGGCTCAGAGGAGAGGGAATTTTTGGCAAGGCCTGGCTGCTCAGCAGAGCTTCTCCACTGGCCACGAGCTGTTCTTTTCCTGGTTCACCCGAGGTTACCCGTGGAGCAGCCTGGCACGAGGGTCTCCTGCACGGCATTCCTTGACAAACGCGAGGCTGTGCTCAGCGCTTCCCTCCTTTGTCTGATTCTTTCTAAGAAACCTGATGCTTCTCTGGAGGCTGGGAGGTGCCACACGCCAGCCTCGGGCCTCCCGAGCTTTTTAACATATCAGAATAGTGAAATGAGTTTCTCTAATTGGCCATTTAGATGCTAATTTGCTTCTCCCAGGCCTGTGCCAGATCAACCTGCCCCGGAACGCGAGGCAGAGAGAGCCTGCTGTCTTCATGAATTATTCACTTTGCATAACGCACCTGCCTGGCTGGCGATCAGGAGGAAATGGGTCCAAAGTCTGATAAATAAAGATACACCTTGGCAGGTGGAACAGTGCTGGCTTTCCTCCCCGGCATCAAGGGGTGCTGGGGCGCCGGGAGGCTGCTTAGCTTTGGCAAAACCTGTTTTTTTTTTTACAGCTCACCATGTCTCAAGCAGCCACGCTAACAAGTGCCTCTCGTCAGTAAAGGATTGTTGGTGCTGGATGTCGGCTTTCCTGTAGAGCTGATTTTATCTTCCCACTCACAGGACTGGCATGGACCTCCAGGGCATTGTATTTTAAAAGCTCTTTATAAACTCCATCTTAAAAGCAGTTCGGCTTCTTGTTGCTGCTGCCGGGATTGGGAAGCAGCTCTGGAGGGTAGGAAACTTCTTGGTTTCACCCCCCCTAAACCTCATCCTCACCCCCTTTTTTGCCAGCTTGGCCTTACACGATAAGGACACCTCCCAGCTGGTGTTTAATTCGGGCTAGGCCAACGAAAATGAGGATCTGAATGAGGTTGTCCTCATTTTGCTGGCTCGGATCGAGCTTTCGTGGGGAGACAGACTGGGGAATGTCTGTCAGATTGGGTCCTTACGTCGTTGTCCCAAAGCTTTGTGGTGTTTGTTTGGATGTCGTGCTTTGGCCCGGGCTGCAGAGCTGCAAGTCAAGTCTGATCACATCGCATTTCCTGTGCCTCTTGCCTCTCCATCTGCTGCTCAGGGTTCATAAGGAATGGCAAAAGGCCATTCCTCAGCCGTGCCCAGGTGTCTCTCTGCCTGACAGAGGTGCTGGGGATCTCCTGGCTCTGCTCTGTTCCCGCTTGCTGCCTGCTTAGCCCTTATAAAATCATTTTACAGCATTTCACTGGTGCCCACAGCAGGCTGCCGCTGAAGGGGCTGACAGACTGCTGGGTGTGGGTGTGAATGAGCAGTTCAAAGTGGTTCATGTGTGAGGAAAACTTCTCTGAAGCCCCGATCCCGCCTTGCTCTGGCTCCGAGACTTGGCCAGACCTTCAAAGCCGAGTGTGCGTCTTCTGCCACCCTCCTACAGCCCCCAGGGTCTTTCTACCACTTCAAACCAGCCGTGTGCTTTGAAATACAGCTGCGGGGCTTTAAAACACGAGGGGGAGAGCGGTGTCTGGAGCAAATAACCTTTCCCTGCCGTGTCTGGGAGGAAAAGGGACCGGCTGGTGGGCTGGCTTAACCTTATCAATCCCCGCCACTCATTTACCCTCTGTCATGGCAACAGGAGCAAACACTCGCTCAGTTGCCAAGGTTCCCCAGGGATAATGGGGTCTGGCAGGAGCAGGGAGTGATTACACCGCTTCCTTTGAGGGAGCAGCCGCTCAAAGGGACAAACGGGCCAGCAGGTACCCGAGAATCCTGGGGGAGGTGACGCCCTGGGAGCAGGAGAGGTAATTACACCGGCACAGCACGGCTTGGGAATTGGGAGCTTGGCTCTGGCTCACTGCTTAATTTTGGTGTGTTTTTAAAATGAAGTATTTTTTTTTTAATTGTCTAATTAATTTCCTATGAAAACAAAATTAATCTAGACATGAGCTGCTCAGCTGAAATAACCAGGCAAATGAAAGCTGACTGGGGGCCTCCTCGTGGGCCTGGGGAGGACGTTTTTGTCTTTGCGGGGCTCTGAGGAGCTGGCGCTTCGTGGGCACCTGGAAGGAGCTGCTGCAGGCTGAGCTGTCACTGCGTGAGGAGGTTTTTATGCTGCCGTGAGTGCCTCAGTGCCAGCGAGACCCTTCAGTTTTAACTTTGGTGTAGTCAAGGCAAAGTCAAAATGTCTGAGGTGGAGGAGTGGGGAAGGGACTCGGTGTAGTGAGACAACGCTGAGAAAGCAAGGTGGTGAGTAAGGGACAGGAAAATGTTGAGGGTGTTAAACACAGAGCTGCAGGCTGGGTCGGGCAGTGCACGATCCAGGGATCTCTGGAGCCTGGGAGGGTGTTCTGGATAAGCATTGCTGTGTTTTGCTTCTCTCTTATATTCTTCTTTAAGCATCTGCTCTGGCAGCTGGTGAGGTGGCAGGTATGACCTGCTGTGTCTGTGCTCAGTTACTGGGGTACAATACATGATGCCCACGCTGATGTTCTGCTGAGAAAACTGTCCTTCCTCCCCAGAAAGTCTTTGAAGAGCACCAGGTCCAAGGGCTGGGTCTGCCTGCCATTGTTCCTTTCGCTCAGGCCCCACTGGAAGGCTTCCCCCTCCCAGATTGAGGTCATGTTCTCAGTTCTGGTCGCCAGAGTACAACTCTTATCGTGGAGACAGCAGAGGCAGAGCCACGTCAGAGCTGCAGGCAGGGATGTGCTCGGTTCTGCATCCTTCAGGATGCTCCTGGCCCCACATGAAGGGTCAGCTCTGCAGGGCAGCGCTCCTCCCCTGTGCTCCTGTGCCAAAGGCAGCCAGGTGGACTCAGATTTAATGAGGTTTTGTTTCACATGACTTCCTCCATCACAGGAAAGGAATGAACAGGTGGAGTGGTTTTAAAGCAGCTCACAGAATATCGAAAAGAGCTCCTCTTTTAATTCTGCATTTGAGTAAAAAGCAGAATCTTGGGGTGGGAGGTTTTCTTTCCGTGGCACTCAGTGCTTGTGCTTTGCTGTCACCCCTTGTGCAGGGCACTTGCAGGTGGGCCAGGAGCTGTGGGTTTCTCTGGGACAGGGAGGGGACGGCTTGGTGCTAACTGGAATAGTTCTGAGAGAGAATGAGAGACTGCACGAGGGGGATATTTCACCACAGCCCACGGAAATGACTCCCCAGGCTGGCGTAGTGTTGCTGCCTGGGAGTTTCTGATTTCCTTGTACTGCTTGTCCTGTCCTGAGATAAGAGGGAAGATGCTTCACGCCTTCCACTCCTCTGGCATCATTCCCATGCCCATGAGAGACAGTGCTTTCCTCCCACTCCTGCTTTTCCCCCAGCAGCCTGTGCCCTGCAGTCCCACCCCTGTTTCCTTCTCCAAGGTGTGTCCCCACCAGGCTTTTTCCAGAGGCAAAGCCAGCAGCTCCCATCGGAGGAGACGGCACATCCCGGCGCCGCCGAAAGACAACGCTCCAGTAAATATTTCAGGGAATAATCTCTCTGAGGACTCTTTTGGGATCTGCTGGCTCTTTAGGCTGTGTTTTGTTTGCCTTCTCTCTTTGCAGATGCTGCTCAGGGAACGGTGGAGGACAGAAAGCGTGTGCTGAGTAACAGGAGGCAGAAGACCATGACATTGCTTGTTTTTGTTCAGTCACGCTGAGCAAAGCTCACTGTGCTGTGAGGCTGGAGAATGCCTTTAAGCCTCTCCTGAGAAAAATGCTCAGCTCACGTGCTCTATTCTGACTCGCCTTCAGCTCTGGTAGAGCAGATTAAGCTCTGCTGAGGAGGGGCAGATGCTTCCAGCACAGCTTTTTCCACCCTGAAAGCACAGCTGCTGGCAGAGCAAACTGCTGCGCCCTGGCTTGTGCCATGGGGCTCATCTCCAGCTCCAGCTTTTATTCCAAGGACCCCCCCAGCCACCACAGGCTGCTTGCCTGGAGCCCTGCGTGGACACAGAGTGTGGGCTGTGCTATTCTTCAGGTGTTCCTGAGTGGGAGGGAGGAATCCACGGTGCAGCTGAAGAGTAATTTAATATATGTGTTTGTGTGTGGGGAGCTACGCGTGCATATAATCCTGTAACCACGCATCACAGGCTTGGGAAATCTCTGGAAAATCCCAGGTCAGCCATTCTGTGTGGAATTGTAGCTTCTCTCTGCTTCTAACCCAGGCCTGAGGGCGGGAGCCTCTGTGTTCTTTTGCTGTTCGTGCCTGATTGCTCCCCTGCACCGTAGGATGTGTGTGGGGAAGGTGTTCTCGGTGTTCTCTCCTCGCTTGAGATGGTGAGGAAGATTAAAAGAGCAGGAGGTGTTCTGGCACCGAATGGAAAATGCGAGCCCAGTGCGTGGCACTGAGCAGGGCGGGGAGAGCAGTCGGGGCCAGGGTTCAAGGGTTTCTTCTAGGGATGGTCTCTTCCGAAAGCCATCGCCTTGAGTAACACCGTGGGGGTTTAAAAAACCACGTGTGACGCTTCTGTCTGTCCTTCCTGCCTCAGCCCTGTTTCCTGCAGCTTTCCCATCTCCTCCACGCCTCGCTTTGCTGAACAGCCAGGCTGTGCCGAGCCTTCACCCCTTTTACACGCATTTCCCCTTGCACTGGGGGAAATCTGAGCGGAATCTCCCCTCTTCCCTCCTGCCTGTTGCAGGCACTGCGTTTTCAGGTTCTCCCCAGAAACTGGATGTTCAGAGAGGAGGGAACTGGCTCCTTGTTTGTAACTCTGAGGGCTGAGGTGGGGTTTGGCAGGAGAGAGCTGCCAGTCCTGTGCCCCGGCTCGGCGTTTCTGTGCTGGGGGCTGCGTGAGCTCAGCACAGGAGGGAGAGTTGGATGTGCACACGCTCTGTGCGAGGGGGCCAAGGCCATCAGGCTGTGCCTGGCACAGCAGCACAGAGCTCTGCGTGGCAGCAGCAGATAGCAGGGGCAGGCACAGCACTGCTGGCTGAGCGTGCTTTGGATGGAGACTGGAAAAAGTGTTTGCTTGGGAACTCCAGCACAGCTGGCAGGTGATACACCCTGCCTGCCATTGTATCTGATTTCTGGGTGCCAACCAGCATTAAACACGTTATCTCTGCCCAGCAGGAATGGTTTCAAAGCTGGCAAGTGTCTGTGCTGTGGACAAACACGAATTCCTGGAAATTCGTGCATTAGGGCTTGCGAGACACTCGCTCTGCTGGAGAGCAAACCCAGCTGGTTAAAAGCTCACTGCATCAAGTCTGGTTTAGCATCCATTGAAATCTTCGGGCTGTGCCTGTCCCTCGGTGCTTTCTATTCATCTGAGCTGCTGGTAGGACTCAGAGCTGCTCAGCTGCAGAGTCTCTTCAGAGGATGTTTCTCCCCTGAGCCCCTGGTTCTTGCTGCCTTTTCTCATCAGTTCAGTGGAATTTGAACACAAGGAATCACTGGTGTGACCACGGCAGGGACAGGAGCCACAGCAGGAGATCTGCTGCGAGAGGTGCTGTCTTAAGCATCAGAGAATGCAAACAAGCTGCTGTTGTAGGCTGGAGTTATAAATATCAGGCTACTATGGAGGCAGTTTTAATGAAGGAAATGACTTGCCACTATTCATGCTGATTGTCGCGTGGGTTTTTGTTTGTTACCCCATTAAGAGGTTAAAAAAAAGGCAACTGTAGCTTCTTTGTGTCCTTTGGAGCGGCTTTTCTGTCAGAACCGCAGCGCTGGGGCTCTGGAGGTGGGGAGGCAGAGATTGTTCTCACAGACAACGCTTCTCTCTGGTTTGAGATGAAAAATCAGGACTGACAAAGAGTGTCTGGATTTTTTTTTTTTTTTAAGAGTACACCATAAAAATCTTAACTTCCAGCCTTGCCTTCAAGGTACCTGGAGGTACTTATTGGCTCATATTTTACGAGGGTGAAGGTATGTTTTTATTGCTATCTGTGGGTGGGAGTCTGTCTGCTCCCACCGTGTGTGCTGCTGGCAGATCACCTCTGTTTGCTTCGCTGCAAGAGTGGCTGCTGTCTGCTTCTTTCAGGTGTGACCCCTGCCACCCCTCCCTCCCCAGCCTGGGGCCATGGCTGACATGATTTTCGGCAGCGAGACGGGCCCCTGGGTTTGCCCCAACGACCGGCAGCTGGCCCTGCGAGCCAAGTGAGTGCCCTCCACCCTCCTCCTCCTCCCCTCCCACCCTCAGCTCTGCTCTGACAGCTTCCCTGGTGCCTCCGTGCAGCACTGAGCTCTTGGCCTCATCCTGCACCCCTGGGAGTCCATCCCACAGCCCTCCCCTGGGTGATAGGAAGAGCTTGGAGGCAGCCTCAGATCTCTGCAGCACCCTAAATATAATTGATAGCATCCCCCAGCCGCCAGCACCCTTTTGTTTCAGGAACTTGTCATTCGATCTCATTTTCCCCCTGAAGTTAAAATTACTGCATAACCTAAAGACTAAAAGGGTGGGGATGAGTCAAGCACTAGAGCTGCATTTTTCTTGGATGCTTTCCTTCCCTGGCAGCTGGGACCGTGCCACCTCTGCTCTTGCCTGAACCCCTGGGCTCAGCTGCTGCTGCAGGGGGTTAGAAAATAGGGGAACACCCCGTGTTTCGAGGGGGCTGCCTGGCTGGGAGCAGTGCACTCCACTGCCACTTCCCCAGCCTGCAGAAAGCCTCAGCCAGACAGCGGTGCCCGAGAGTGCCCTGCATTCTCCTTGCAGCCATAAGTTTAGGCAGCGACCTCCAAACCCCTCCTGAATGGTAATTAATTAATTGAGCTGTGAAAGCTCCTGCCTGTCGCCAAGTGAGCCAAGGAGAACCATCAGCTGCTGCGTGTGAGGCACAGAGGGTTTGCTGAAGTCCTCGTGTGAACCCGGGCTGGACCAAGGGAGGATGTTGCCAAATTTGTATTTCCAGGCATGCCCAGCGATTCGTGGGGTTGAACTGAGGGCATTAGGGATGTGGGATCTTGCAGGTGATCCCTGTGTTTGGCAGTCTGCTCTTGGCACGTCTGGTGCCTGGCATCAGCTCCCATCTCTGTGAGGGTGTCCCCAGGAGAGGCAGCCCCAAGGGCGCTGCTTCTCCTCATGGGCAAACAGGAATGGGGGCTTGGAGTGGGAAAATACAACCTGGAGCAGAAAGGGAGGTGAGAGGGCAGGGAGAGACAGCACAGCACTTGGTGCTGCTGGAGGGGTGATGGGAAATGTGGTCAGTGAGGGGAGACTCCTTCGAGGTTTAGTGGTGGAACAGACGCCCCTGAGGGGAGGCTGACGTGGGTCTGTGCCGGGGCAGCTTCGGCCTGTGGGGCAGGGCAGGGGTTTTGTGCTTTCCTTCCTTTCCCAGCTGAGTCCTGCCCTCCACCCCCTCCCACAGGCTCCAGACGGGCTGGTCGGTGCACACATTCCAGACCGAGAAGCAGAGGAAGATGCAGGCTCTGAGCCCGAAGGAGCTTGAGGTCATCCTGGGAGTCATCCGCAAGGCAGAGAGATTGGACGTGGTGGAGCAGCAGCGCATCGGGTACGGCCACATTCCTTGTCCCCTTCCCTCCCAAGGAGAGGTCAGCACAGACAGGAGTGGCTCTCCCAGCTGCCTGAGCTCAGCCTCCGTCCCTCAGAGCATCCCTTAGGTCAGATATTTTCTCCTCCCATGCTGCTCGTTTGGAGGTGACCATCGGGGAGGATGTCATGTTTTTGCTCTCTCTGAAGTCTTTTTGGGCCTTCTTCGAGACTTGGGGATTGCTGAGGCTGCAGCCCTGACACAGTCCCTGGAAAATGCAGGTGTTGCTGAGGCAGTGGCTCTGGAAGAGGCTGGGAAGATGCTGGGCTGGTGGCTCAGGTTCATTGCTGGCAGCGCAGTCAGGTTTTCCCTTGTCCACACCAGGCCCCTGGGATTTTGCTTGGAGCAGAGAATGAGTTTATGTTCTAGTTGGCTGAGCCCTGTGGATGGGGTTTGCTAGCTTGAATTATTTAATTTACAGGCGTCCTTTTGCTGCTGCAGATTCCCATTTGCTCTCAGTCCTGCTGGAGCTCTGGCCTGAGCTGTGTCTGTGATGGTCCCACGCTGACTGCCCTTAAAGCCAGGGAGCTGGGCAGCCCTGCAGCATTTCCCAGCAGTGTTTGTGTTCATGAGACAGGAAAAACCCCAGGGACTCCCAGCCCGTGTCCAGCAGGCCCAGCTTCCTGCTTCTCTGCTTCCTCGTGCAGCGCTCATTAGCGAGGGCTAACGAGAAGTGACAGAGATGTTTGTGTGAGAAATGGGGGACCCCAGCAGCAGCCAGCGACCCTGAGGGCCCGGCTGTTCCTGTGTGGCCGCTGCTGGGGCTGCAGCAAGTGCTGCCCTCGCAGCTCCCGGGGTGAAGCATTCTCTGAAACGCCTTTCTTAACTCCCGGGAGCTCTTTTGTGCCGGACTCCAAGCCGAGGAGCATAAATCCACTAATGATGGCTGGGTCTGGCTGTGCAGCCTGACCTCCCCACCACGGGCAGTACCTGCTTCAAACAGCCCTCGCCTTGCTCTCAGTAGGGCCCTGGTGGAAGGGACATTAGCAGTAATGAGAACGGGATTCATGGATAGCGGGATCGCTTCCTCCTGGTGCTGCTGCTGATAAATGGCCTGGCTGCTGCTGTCCCCCTCTACAGATGGAGGCCTGAAGGTTGCCAAGCGGTGATCTCATGGCAGAGCAACCTTGCTCTGCATGCTCTCCACACCCTGCATCCTAATTGCTTCTCCCGCCTCCCTCCCCTCTCCCAGCCCTGCTGTTGCAGACGTTGTGCATGCATATGTGCTCCCTGTCCTCCAAATGGGCTGTGGAACGGAGCAGGGAGCAGTTACTGCACTCCTGTGCCATAGCCAGGCTCATTTGGGTCTGATGGCTTCGGTCTGGCTCATTTTTGTCTTTGGTCTTCAGTCTGGCCTTCCTGCTCCTGATGGGATGTGGGCAAGGCAGTGCCTGCAGTGCCGCTTTCAGGGAGATAGGAAAATGGAGAGGGCTTGGCAGGTTTAACTCCTTTGTCCTCTCCCAGTTCTTTTTGACTTGCCCTGGTCTGAGCACTTAAAGCTTTTCCTGCAGGGCCGTGACCTCTGCTCTGCCTCTTGCCCGCAGGCGCCTGGTGGAGAGGCTGGAGAACATGAGGAAGAACGCGATGGGGAACGGCCTCTCGCAGTGCTTGCTCTGTGGGGAGATGCTGGGGCTGCTGGGCAGCTCCTCTGTCTTCTGCCAGGACTGCAAAAAGGTGGGTTTGGTCACACGTGCCTGTTCCTGGCAGCAGAGCTCTCTAGGAAACGCCACCAGGCCCCTTGGAAGCTGGAGAGCCCTGAAGGGTTCACTTATTTTATTCTCACTGGTGCTGTCAGACCATCGAGTTTTCTCTTGCAGCCTGGGGATAACGAGAGATTCCTCGGGATCCTGAAGTGCCTGAGCTGCACTCAGTGCTGGGATGGGCTGTGCCAGCCCCCTCTGCACCTCCCAGCTGGGGTTTGCAGAGCGGGACAAGGGGCAGAAATGTGCAGCCATCAGAGACAACTCACAACAGAGCCTGTGAGCGTTGCTGCTACTCACTGCAAGCTCTGCCCCAAGACCTTCCAAGAGGACTCAAGTCCATCCTCAAGCTCCAAACCAGTGCAAATTTTCCAGCCCTGTGCCTCAGGGACTGCCCGTGTTGTGTGTGCTGTTGACAGCACCCCGGGGATGATTCCTGCTGCTCTTGGCTCCACAGCCGAGGGGTTAATCTGTATTGCTGTGGAGATGATGATCTCCAAGGCAACCACCTCATCCTGCCTCTGCTGGGAGCTGGTTTTCCTGCACTTGAAGCCCATCTTCCCCTGGGGACTCACCTCTGGGAGTTCCTTTATCTCAGCGTGCTGCCTGTGGCGAGGCGAGGGCACCTGCCGGGCGCTGGAGTGTTTCTGACTGAGCAAAACCCGCTGCTTCACCGTGGGCTGGCTCATGCTGGCACCTCTGTGGCTGGGCCGTGGGGGACAACCCTCTGTGGCTTTTGTGGGACACAGTTCTCATGCAGAGCGGGCAGCTGGGAGCTCTGCTGCCGAGCGGGTTCCCCCGCTGCAGCCCGTGCGCGGAAGTCGCTTGAGGGATGCAGGGATTATGCAGAAGATTCCTTCCGAGGCAGTGCCTGGGAAAAGAAACACAAATCTTGGAGCCCCTGGGTCCTAAGCCACGGAGCAAGCAGCTTTTAGGGAAGGGGTGTGGAAGGAAGCAGCAGTGGGGAGGGGAAGGTCTGGTTGGGGAGGGAGCAGCTCTGAGAGCAGCGCGGTCTCTGTGCGCTGTGGGGAGCAAAGGGCTGGTGGAAGAAAGGAGACTCTTGGCTGTTTCCTGTATTTCAGGCATGTGGAATAACAGGATGTGCTCTATTCCTGCCTTCTTCCCGTGGCAGTTCTGCTCTCACCTTGTCAGGAGCCGGCTAAGTCACGTTGCCACGGGGCTTTTAAACCAATTTCCTGTGAACCCTGTGCACTGCTGAGGAGGCAGAGGCTGCTCCAGACACTTCCCAGCCCTGTCCATCTGCAGGAGTGACCCTCAGCTGGTGGCACAGAGTGAGCCTGAGGCCCTGGGAGGGCTGTGACCAGAAAATCCCAGAGAAATGCTGAGGTTTTTTTTCTTTTTTTTAATGTTTCTTCCCTTTTTGTTTGGAGCCTGTTGGGCGGCTCATCAGCATTCACACCCAGGTTGATTTAAGTGAGATCCCACTTTTCCAGGGTGCATTTTGCGGCTGCTTTCAGACTGGCTGCACTTTTCAGCTCTGTGCCAGCCCAAGGCAATGCTGCCTGGGTGCCCTGGGCTTCTCCCCTTTTGCTTTTTAATGTTGTGGAGTGAACTGGGGGAACAGCCAACCCTTCAGCCGAGCACAGAGCGAACTGCTTGTTCCCTCTTGTCCGGGGATATCCATCACTCACGCAGCGCTGCGTGCAACACCCAATTTGTCAGGGAATTATGGATTTTGGAAGTCCATATTTTTTCTTGCAGGCACTGCTCCGTTACCGTGTCATTGCAGCCCATTTAATTCAATAACAGGAATTTGTAACGATGCCCCTGAAACGCGGCAGAGAATTTACCAAGAGCGAGTTCTTTCTCCTGAGCAGAGGTTCTGCGTCTCTGATGGATCTTCTGAGTGCCACTTCCTGCTTTATAAAGAATGCTTTTAATACTAGTTTTTATTATCTGGGAAATAAAGGCTTTGTAGAAAGACAGAGGTGCGTGCAAAGCCAGGTGTGTTAAGAGCAGCAGCAGCGAGACAAAGCCCAGCGTGCCATTTACCGTGCAGGGGGGTTTGATGTCGTGTGGAAAAGTGGAGGATGAGCGGGAGAAGGAAGTGCTTTGTCTCGTGCTTGATGAGAAATGGGGCTGCATTTAATGCCCTTGATTTTTATGTCTTCTTCCGAGGGGTTGTGAGTGATGCTCAATTTCCCAGCTACTCCGCAGAGGAGGGGAGGAGGAAAACACCCGTTTTAATGTCGGGATTTTTCAGAATTCGTGGCCGGGAGTGAAATCGGTTGGGAACTTCCACTAGAGGGAGCGTTTGAATGTGCTATCCGTGTGCGGATCGGGATCTCGGAGGGTATTTCAGGCTGAGCTGCTCCCCTCAGGTTCTGGGTTGGCGGAGGGAGGGTTTGGGGTCGTTTAGGTGGTGTCTGTGGTTGAATCTTCAAATCCCCCTCGGCCTGGGGAGCACCATGGCGATGCACCAGACCCCAACAGGTTGTTCATTATTTCTTCAGGAGGATGAGGATGAGGGCAGGAATAGCAGGAGGGAGAGGATGAGACCTTCATCCCTGGGCACAGGAGCAGCCTGGTGTGGGGGACATGTGAAACCTTACCTGGGGACAGCCAATCCTCGTGGTTTTCCTCCCCTCTTGTGAGTGGCTCTTCCTCTGTGAGGATCAAAGGTTTCATCCAATTTCTCATTCAAGCTGCGCTGCCAGGGCTGATAGGCATCAGCTTCATTATGTAATGTTGGGTGATTGAGGTTGTAAATGGCTTGCAATGCCAGCAGAGACTTGGAAGTTCCCTCGTGCAGCAAAAAAGGCTGTGCAGCACCATCAGACATTCAGGAAATGTGTGTAACCATGGCCATGCTCACTTCCTAAACAGCCACAGATCAAGGAGGGTGTGCAGAGCTGGAGGGGAAAATGTGGGGTTTGAGACCACGGGAGTGAGGGGAGGGAGGAGAACATTCCCACTTGTGCCTGGTCACAGCTGCTTTCCACGCCTAAATTAATGGGGATTAGGATTTAGAGGAATAAAAAAGCTGCTCTGGCAATACACCTGTGGCTGATGGAGTTTTATTTCCCATCCTGGAGTCCAGGGCTGTGCTGTGGATTTGCCTTTCCCACGTCATGCAGACCTGAAGCACCTTCCTGCAGTCAGTGATTCTCCAGGATAAACAGGGAAATCGTGCCATGGTTTAGGTTTTTGAGGAGAGCAAAACAAAGCTGTTGCTTCTCAACCTTCTCTTCCCCAAGGGCTGTGGGGAGCTGCTAACGCCACTTTTTTGTTTCTTTCTTTCTTTCCTCTCTCCTTGTTTCAGAAAGTTTGCACCAAGTGTGGGATAGAAACTGTTGGAGCCCAGAAACGCCCTCTGTGGTTGTGCAAGATCTGCAGTGAGCAGAGAGAGGTAAAACACAGCTGTGGGGAGATGGGGCTCAGCAGCATCCACCTGCCCACCCTAAATCTGTGCAGAGCATGTGTGGGCTCTTCCCCGTGCCTTGGAAGGCAGAAAAATGGCATTTGGGTGGCTTGGCTGGAGGCCAGGCAGGCCCAAACACACACAGTGCTGACAACTTGGTTTTATGAGGGGGTGAAGGGGAAAAACCACACCTGGAGCCTGGCTTTGTGATATTTTTCTATCTCTGGCCATAAAGACACTGTTCCCTTACACCCTTTCCCTCCTCGCTCCGTGGCAAATAAACTTGGCTAACTGCTTTTTTTTTTTAAAAATACAGCTTGAGAGATGTAAAGCATAACTGCAATGTTTGTCCCACTAAAAATAACTGGGATTGCAGCCTTCAAAACTGTTTTCCTCCCTGCCTGCAAAATCCCATAACTTGCCAGTGTGCAAGACTTCTGGTACAGGTCTCTAAATTTTTATATCCTTCATCCTTGACTTTACACTGCAAAAAAGAAAAATAAATTAATGGGCTGCCTCAATTCTTGCCTGGCAGCCGGCATCCACATCAGGGCTCGCTGCTCTGTGCTGGAGTGAGGTCTGTGAATTTGTTCTGTGATTACAGATGGATTTTCACTCGTTCCCATCAATTTATTTTGGGCTTTTGCTTGTGGTCCTTGAGCATCAATCCAGTCCAGCTATTTCTGACCAGTGTAACCTGGGTGCTCTGCTAAATCAATTTTTGAAGTGCAGTGAGAGCGTTTGTGCAGGTGTTGGAGGTGCTGGCATTTTATTTGGTATTACTTTCATTTTGTATTAGTTGTGGAAACTTTTCATTGCTCAGGTTTCACATCGGAGGGAGATTTTTTTGTGTGGGAGCGCTGGCAAAGTCCACGTTCAGGGAAGATGAGGGATACGTGGATGCTGCTGCTCTTTAAATTACCAGCAGCAGTGTGGGTAGGGCAGGAAGAGAGCATTCCAGCTCCCTGGATTTTGATAATAATTTGATACACTGAATCATCCAGATGTTTTGAATTCCAGATAGAGATCCCAAAATAGAGAGCAAGGCAGGTGCAGGTATTCTCTGTGCTCTGCGGGGAAACGCAGGGACTAAAATTTACTTTATTTCTTTTATTCTGGGGGGGTTTTTTAATCTCTCTGTACCACTGTGGGTTTTTTTCCTATTTCTTAAAAATAATAAGTAACCTGGTCACTGGACAGGGAATATTAATGTGTCCAGCACGTGTTATGTGTGGCCAGAGTGTGAGGGTGTGATAACCTTCAGCACTCACTCTGTGAGTCCTGAGATACAGCCAAAATGCATCCCTGATGAAAATGGATGGACCTCTCCTTCTTGAACTAAATTATAGCCTCAACTTGCCTCTCAAACCTCAGCTTCTGCTTTGTTTTTCAATTCCCTTTAAGGTGGGTTCAACTCTGTCTCCTTCCTTGTTTATGCCGGTGCTGCTGCCCTGAACAGGAGAAGGTTGGAAGGGTCACAGTGTGGGTGCACAGACATCAAATCATACATCCCTTCTGTCTTCCCGCATGCCCTGCCTTTCTTTTGAGGGATTTGGGAATTGGGAATCAGCAGAAGCCTTGGGGCTTGTCAGCCAGGGCAAGGAAGCTGAGGAAAATCAGGATAAATGACTGGAAAGTGGCTCTGGTGGGTGGCTTTGGTGGGTGGCTTTGATGGGTGGCTTTGATGGGTGGCTTTGGTCTTCCCTGAGTGTGTGAGGAACAGAGATCCTGGCAAAGAGCTGCAGGAATGCACTGGAGCACTGGTGGAGCAACAAATCAGTATCACCCTTCCTCTGTCCCCTTCTCAAAGTGACTTTAGCCAGCGAAATTTGTACTTAAAGAAGGCTGGTCCCAGGCCTCAGAGCTCGGGCAGCACCTCCCCACTGGTCAGAGCCCTCAACTCAGCCAGCTGCAGTGGGTGAATGTTTGATGCTGGTCCAGGGCCCCCTTCCCGGGCAGTGGGATGGGATGTGGTGTTTCCAGGTGAGGTGATTCCCTCCCCAGCAGAGCTCTGATCTCTGTTTAATTTTCTGAGCCACCGCTCAGGCTGTTCAGGCTTGGTATTTATGAAGCTCTTGACTCTGCCTGTGAGAGGCTGCCAGGCTCTCAAGTGGGAAAGGGAGGTCATTTGGGAGCCAGCGTGGACTAGATGGTGTTGGCAAGAGTTAATCAGTGTCATCTGGCTGGGAGGAGAGCCCTGGGCTGTGATTGTCCCCTTCAGCCACGCATGGAGGGAGCACAGGAGGCCTGTGGCCCACCAGGACCTCAGCATGGTGGGGTTGGACATGCCCATGCACCAGCTAACAGCTGCAGTGTGTGGCATTGTCCACACGTGCTGAAGCTTCCATCCCTTCATATTCCATGTTATTTATCCCTGCAGGCTGGATTTAAGCCAGCACAGGTTTAGTGACACGTGGTTCCCCTCTCCCCCCGCTTTTGCTGCGTGGACAGCATCGGTGCTGGCCTCGCTTGTGATTAAACAATCACCCTGCCTGGGTCAAAATGAGCACCAAAGCAACAAGCTGTCGTTTACATCAGTTCTCCAGTCGGAGTCGAGTGCTTGGTGCCCACAGATCCCTCTGGGAATCCCGGCCTCAGCCTCTCGGAAGCG
Source organism: Oreocharis arfaki (assembly GCA_013398015.1). Classification (NCBI taxonomy): domain Eukaryota; kingdom Metazoa; phylum Chordata; class Aves; order Passeriformes; family Paramythiidae; genus Oreocharis; species Oreocharis arfaki. Next base: position 94,681 of record VZRR01002316.1, read on the forward strand.
TTCTCTGCTGCTTTCTGTTTCCTTGAAAACCTCCTCTGGGGAGGCTGTGCTGCATAGCGATGAGGAACGAGTTGCTCTGACACTGTCTTATTTCTGGAGACTGGAGGCGATGAATGGGCTCTGCCTGCTGTTTCCTGGGATTCTGACTGCATCCCAGCCATCCCAAACAGAGCAGCGTGCTCGGCAGTGCGGGATGTGCAGGGCCAGGGTCTCCCAGGGGCCGGGAGGGAAGTTCTGTGTTCTGGAGGAGCCTGGATGTTCCTGCTGGCAAAGGGAACGTCCCCAAGGACCCGCGGGCACCCCCACAGAAAATGAATAAAATAGACCTCACCTGCTTCAGGCCAGAGCCACTTGTCCCACCCGTTTTCAGAGGCAGCCGTGGAAAAGTCTCCTTTGTTCTTCCAGGGTTCTGTGGATGTTTTTCTTTGCAACGTCTTTGGATGGCAGTGGAACTGAGGATGATGTGGATTGTGGTTTAGTGCTCCTGCAAGCAAGAGTAGAAGCAAATTCAGCCACGCTCACATTCGCTTTTGAGGGCAAGAATCTCCCTTCCTCCTCCCCTCCTCCTCGTGCCACGCTGCCTTTCTCGGCTTTGATCTTGCTTTGCCTTTCTGGAGACTCAGAGCGTGCAGGGCTGATCCTCCCTGGGTCAGTCCTGCTCCTGCACGGACCCCGTGGGGAGGTCAGGGATGCTGATCCCTGACTGCAGCCAGCACAGGCTGTGGCTTTGCAGTGAAACTCCCCTGGGAAGGAGATCCCAGGGCAGGAAGGGAGCAGCTCCTGCAGTGCACAGGGCTCCTTGCAGCAGCTGTCAGAGCAGCAGAACGTGCCTGGCAGGAGTGGTGGTGGATAAAGACACAGCTGGAACGATTCCCTGCTGCCAGGCCTCTGGCAGAGCACGACAACAGCTCGGGCAGCAGTGCCCATGCTGAATTAGATGTGCGTGGCCGAAATCTGACCGTCACCTCCTGGCCTGAAGAGGAAAAGGGACCTGCTGGGTTTTGTCGAAATAAGGCTGCACAGCCTTATTTTGACTGATCCCACCAGGTTCTGCAGAGCTCCTTCTTGAATTACCCCTTTATATACATTTTTTTTTTTTTAGTATATATCCATAATTAGCGATGCTATCATTGTAATTAAAATCCTCTTGGAAGCATTGGTGCACATTTACATTTGAATTGACACATCCAGAGCTGTAGGGACAATGAAAGCTGTTTCGGTGAGGTGAGAGGAGACAGCTTTTTTTTTTTAAACTCCCTCGGATATGAAAGAGAATGTCAGCTACCAGGGACCTGTTAAACGTTTTCATTTGCCCCCTGTGCTTCACTTTCCTTTTAATTCCTTCTTCACTGCACGGCGTTTTCGTGGCTGCCTGCATTTCTTAGTTTATCCCAACAAACCACGAAGGGGAAGGAGATTTTTGCGCTGGAGGAATGGAATAATCTCCTCCCCTTTTGCCCCCGGGGCTTTCCACGCATCCACTCCCACCACTTGGAACGTTGTAAAGCAACATAGCTCGGGGTTATTCCTGCCTGGCACGACGATTTCCTGGCAAAGCACCCCACGGATGGAGAGGGGCGTTTATTCTGGGAGACTCTGGATTGAATCGGAGCGATGTGCACCTGTTTGCAGCTGAAAGAACTCATCAATAGCCTCGGCCGTATTATTTTGGGGGTGGCAGCGAGTAGTTAGACTCAAAATAGTGTCCTCTAGAATAGAGCCACGGAGGGGGAAAAAAAAAGAGGCCTGATTGAAAGGGGGATGATAAATGGTTGAAGGCTGGCAGCCACTGCAGCTCGAGAAACGTCGGGGTCAGGGGGGCGATGGATTTTGCTATTCCGGAAACAAAGCCCCGAATGGTAATTTCAGTGCCTTTTAATTTCCTTCATCCTCAAGTGCCGAACGTGGGAGTTGACAACAGATTGCTGTAAATAATGTAATTGGAAATCTCTGTGTTATGGAAAAGCAGATGAATGCAAATAACGAGGCTGAGGAGCGCTCTCGCTCTCTCTCCGCTGCCAGCGGTGTTTGCGGCGTGCCAGGGCCGTGCTGGAGAGCTGGGACAAAGCGGCTGTGTGGGAATGTGCTGCAGGCAGGGGATGCCAGCAAGGTCCTCCCGGGGTGGCTGCACCTGCAGGTGCCTTTTTCTTCGCTGTAGCCCACGAGAAGCTGCTTCCCCACCTTCTGGTGTTGCTGCTGTCGGCACGGGAAGATAAACGTGGTGGTTTTCTTCTCACCGAGCTCGGGCTGCTGTGAAGGAAAGGGCTGCATGGTGGGAACAGCTCCTGCAGGGCACAAGCAGGAGGTAGTAGAGCAAAACGTGGCTTTGCAGCAAAGATCTTTTCTAAGCATCTCTGTTTAGGGGATGTGGTTTGGTGAGGAGAACTCCGGGGAGGCTGCGAGCGTTTGTTATGATTCCCTCAGCTGTGATGCACCTCTTTATCAGCAAGCCCTGATGTTTTCCCTGTTCAGGAGCTTGTTTTAGCACTTGTATGCTCAGGGAAATTTGAGCAGCAGCATGGGTTTCACCAGAGCCCAGTGATTCTCCGTTAGATCCCATTTCCAGGCTGCACTGGAAAACGCTCGATAAAATCCCCGTCTGCTTCCGCGTGTGTCGCTCCGGAGCTGCAATGATGGCTCGATGCAACTTTAATGGGAATATTATTAGGGTTATAAAAGGCATTTATCTGCCATGGCCATGGTTGTCCCTCTCCCTGGTGAAATTCCAGCTCCACTCAGACTGCTTCGGGGAGCAAATTTCACCTTCACGTGAACTGCTGGGAGCAACATCCTCCCTTCCTCGGCAAGAGTAAACTCCTGCTCACAAGCAGGAATTTTATTCTCGAGGCTCTGTTACAGATTTATTAATTTAAAATCGAGCAAGAACTTTGCTGTCACAGGCCACTCTGGCCATCAATCAAATGCCATCAATAGCAGTCAGCAACATCGACCTGTTTTGGTCGAAGGATGCTCAAACTATTCCCTGTGCCCATGTGCAGAGCAGGACGTGATCCGTGGTCCTTTGGGATGGGCTGTGCTGCAAACCTGGAGGGGCAGAGGGACCGAATCCATGCAGGGGAGAGCATCTTGCTGCAGCTGTTTTAGAGCTGATTTCAAAACAATTTCGCCGCTGCCGTAATAGGACCAAACTCTATTAGAAGCACCAATTTAAAGGGAATATGTATGCAGAGAATCAATTTTATAGTAGTGTTGCCACATCAGAGCTGGGTGTATTATGTCATTAACTCTTTCTGTAACGACTTGCTTTGGGGTAGTGAGAAAGCTGGGGGTGACCAGCCTTTGTTCCAGCCACCCGTGCTGCGTCTGATTGGTTTTATGGTGCGCCTAAATTGGAGCTCGCCTGAAGATAATAGGTCTCTCCAGTGCTTCAAATTAAATTACAGATGTTGCAAGGTCTGTTCAGAGAGTGGCTGCACCAGAGGGCTCTTTCATCCCCAGCAGTTCACCCAGGGAAGTTGTGTGTGTGCACCTGATTCCCAGTGTGTGGCAGGGATGGACAATTTCCACCAGGTGCCAATGCTGTCCCTGTTCTCCCGCTGTGCCCCGTGGCTGCTCCCAAAACCTCCAGCCTTCCTCAGGGAGATCAGGGCTTGCCCAGCTTGCAGCTCCTGCCTGGGCCATGTTTACCTGAGCTGCAGTGGGCTGAGCTCTGTGCAGAGATGTCTGTCCCACACTTGAAAAATATATTGCATTTCCTGATCGCTGGAAACCAGAGCCTGTTCCTGCGGGGTCCCTGTGCTGGTGCACACACTGTACCAACTGCTGTGCAGTCCCCACGTGCTGGCAGAAGGGACAGAAGGAGCTGTGTCAGCCTGTGCCTGCCTGGCTGGGCCACTTTGGCTGTTGGCATGGTGGAGAAGGAGCTGGTGAGGTGTCCTGCCTGCCAAACCCGCTCTGTAGAAGAAGAACTTGCAGTCTCGGGAAATTGCCTTCCCAGCTTTTTGCCTGGATGGCAGACTCGCCATCCTGCTGGGTGGTTACCCAGCAGGGAAACGTTGGTGTAGCTGTAGGGAGCTCTCACCTCCCGCTTTGCAGATCCCGCTGTGATGCACGAGCCTCTCCTTGCACGTGTGCTGCGTCACAGTGACGCTCTGCTTCCTTCTGCTGCGTGCTCTTCTTCCTAAAAAACCTTATTACCAGGGGCCCCTCTGGATCCAGATCACCTGCACTTGGCTTTCAAGACCCCAAACACAGAGATCTGAGCTCTCTGGACTGGGAACCAGGCAACCATCAGTGTCATGGTGCTGCTGGTGTCCTGCTTTTTGGAGAACAACTCCTGAATGCCAGGTGTTGTCCCCGCCCTCTGCTTTGATTAAGGTCTAAAGGCAAATTGCAAATGTATTGCTGCAATTAGGGATATCTGCATCTGCAGCCACTGCCATCATGATGAAACTGTGGGTAAAAGGCTTTGGGAGCTTGGAGCGGGAACACTGATGATCTCCTTCACACTGAAGAGAAGTGCAAGGAATGAAAAATGATATTTTTACTAAGTTAACTTATTTTTTGCCCTGGCTGTGTCATTAGCTCATTATCAGGCTGCTGGAAGGCACACAAGAATTAGGTTTGTAAGAGGCCATTTCTCCTTGTCTGAGCTGCCACCCTTCTCCCTTCCCCTGGCTTACAGCAGGCTTTATATTAAATATACTTAATAGAGTGCCTTCATCATAAGCTGCATTAAAGCTAAATTGGAGAGGAGAGGCTGTTCTTACAGGAGATATTACAGTTTAGTGCTCGAGGTCCATTTCCTTCTGCAGGATTGGGTTATTCGAGCGTCGTGCTCCTCGTTCTGGGGTTTTCAAGCTCGTTACCCGATCTGGCTTGGCCTGAATTGCTCCGTGAGATGAACGCTGGTACAGCACGAGGCAGCGCTTCTGCCATCACCCTCTGCTCCTCCTTCAGTCTGTACCTGCTGCTTCTTCACAGCTCGGGTTTTGTAGCTGTGGAAGGAGGAAGGAGATGGATGTGGGCTGACAAGGATCGGGGAGGAATTTGGGCTTGGAGGGAGTGGCTGGGCCGAGCTTGGTGGGGAGCTCGTTTTGTGGTGGCTGTGCTCTCTCGCCGTGAAAACCCAGCTTGAGGTGTCACGTCTGTGTCTCTGGCAGGTCTGGAAGAGGTCTGGGGCGTGGTTCTACAAAGGGCTGCCCAAGTACATCACGCCCTTGAAGAGCAGCAGCGGCAGCAGCAAACCCCTGGAGCTGCAGCCACAGCCCTGGCAGGGCGAGGCGGCCGTGCCGGAGCCTGAGAGCGTCGGGAGCCGCCGCTCCTTCACCTGGGCCAGGGGAAAAGGTTGGTTGTCCCACCCAGAAAGCAGGTGGGAGAAGGACCTGGCTTCTCCTGCTGCTGGCAGAATCCCAACAATCAGGGAAGTTCTCTGTTAGGGGTGTTTTCCCTTGAGGTGTGGTGTGTTTCTCGCGTGGATGTTGGAGTTTTGTGGTGTGGGGTTTTTTTGAGGGTTCACTGATGTTTCAAGTGCACGTTGGTGGCCCTGGCTTGTCCCAGTCCTCCTGGACTCCCCATCCTTCAGTCCACCCCTGCTTCCCTCCATTCCTTACAGTCCCCACAGTTTTTCTGGGATGAGCCATGGAACAGACACCTGCCTGCAGTCAGAGCCTGAAGAGCTGCCCCTGCTGAACTCCAGGGGGACATCCCTGCACAGCCAGGGCTGACCTAAGGCTGGTCTCATTCCCTCCCTCACTGGGGCTGCTTGCTCCTTGCTTCTGCTGCTCTGCTGGGCAGATTCCCCAAGTCACAGTGAGCTGAGTTAGAAATTGCTCTGCCAGCCTGTGAGCGCTGCAGACTCAGAGCTGCTGCCAGTCTGCTTTGATTTCTCTTCCTTCCTCTCTGTGTGGATTAGCAGAACTGTCTGGCCTCTCTCCCCTTCTGTCTTTTGCTGTTAGATCCCCTCAGCTGGAGAAGACCCCTCGAGTGAGCCAGCTGCGTGCACTCTTCCACTTACCAGAAGTGCAGGGGGAAATAACCTTTTAATAAAGAAACCTTGGGAGACTTGGTTTTACAAACCTTCCCTTCAGGGCCCAGCTAAGAAAGCACTACCAGCCCTACTGTAACTTTTGTAATTAAAGACAAATTAGATCAACAATAGACGGTTGTGTTTCCCTCTAGGAGATGCTTGGAAGGAGTTGTCTTAGCAGAGGGGCTGATTGATGAGGTTGTTTTTTGTTCACGGGATGGAGAAAACATTGAGTTGAAGCTGTTGAGCCCAGACCTGGCCTGCTGCTTAGTTCAGCTCTTCAGCTGAGTTCTGTCTTTTGGGGAAGGCTTCCCCATAAATACAGGCAGGAGCAGCAAAGGAGCAGGGGGAGGAGAGCAAGGTGACCTTTGGTAAGCTTTGATGTGGGCGGCGAGCTGCCTTTCTCCCTGCCCTCTGACGTTTGTCTGGCTGCTGTTTTATGGGTCGGGTGATATTAATTTATGGCTTTATTTTCTGGTGCTCTCTCTCCCAGTTGCCCTTCTCTGCGAGGCTGCCCGTCCTCTGGCCAGCTTTCAGTGGGCACTGCGGGCTGGAATTCATCCCTGGAGCCAGCAGCTTGTGCATCTCCCCCCTCCTTTCACCTCTTTTGAAGCTGCCAGTGCCGGGACTCCTGCTGTTTGTCATCCCAAAGCTCTGCCGCGTGCAGGGCAGCCTCCTTCCCCCGTGGAGATGTGTGTCCGTGATACTGCCGTCGTGAATCTGCTGAGCTTCCCGAGGCAGCCGGGCTCCCCCTGCCTGGCTGATAGCATTTGTCAGCTCACACCTTGTACAGCCTCACCCCGACACGTCCCTTCAGCTCCGAGCAAAGCCCCGGTGCTTGTTTGGCAGGATGTTCCTGGGAACGAGCTCTGGCATTTAACACGCCTGGCTCTCACAGGCTGCTCTCCGTGGGGTTTTCATGATCTTGGCCAGCCCTGTCCAACCCCTCTGCTCCTCTCTGATGTGCTGAAGGAGCCATCTCTGAGCTCTTCGGGGATTCAAGTCAGGTGGGGCCAGCGCAGTCCTGCCACAACCCCTGGGCATCCTCCATGCCTCCATCCCTTCCAGCAGCGATGGGACTTCAAATGTCCCTTTTCCCCCTCAAGAGCAAGGGAGCAGTGCCAGAACCTGGGTATCTGCTCGCACTGCAGGAGGGTGGGAAGGCAGCAGGACTGAGGGAGGGCAGGGATGTGCCTGAAGGAAGAAAAGCCAACCCCACCAGGCAGAAGTTTTATTTTTGCACACCCGGTGCTTCTCCTGTGCTCGCTGACACTGGGATTTGCTGGTGCCTTTGGTTTTTCTGTTATAAACAAGCAGTTGCCATGGGAACCCTGCTATTAGTTAAGGCACAAATGTATTGTCAGGAGGAGAATAGCAGCAATATTTCTTGTGCTGGGCAGCAGCTCTGCTCCATGTGCTGGAATGTGGGTGGGATTCTGCGCCGGGTCAGGGTGGGAGCGAGAGCAGCGGGGCTTTCCTTCTTCCAGGCTCTGAGTTCTGCAGGAAAAACGTGGAAAGCAGCTGGGTGGAAAGCAGAAGTGTGATCCCTGAGCTCTTTGGCAGGAGGGCTGCCTGCTGCTCCGCTCGCTCTCCGGGGGATTTTCCTGTTCCAAGCACTGGGATGTGCCAGAGGCACCGGAGCGGCAGCTGGGCAGGGGGATGCGGTGGCTTTGCCCTGTGTCTGTGAGCTGGAGGCCAAATCCTTGAGGGATGGAGCAGAGAGGGATGTGCTGGGCTGTGTCAAGCGCTCTGCAAGCCACCGAGGGGCAACATCCAACTTTGCAGTGCCAAAGCTGCAACTTTGTGCTGCTCCTGAAAGGGAGGAGGGCTGAGTCCAGCCACCTCTTCCTGCCTGGAGCAACGCTGGATGTGGTCTGGCACAGGAGCTGCCCTCAGCGGGACCCTGGGCTGTAACAAAGCTCATCACCTCCCACTTTCCCACCTGCAGTGACCCCGGAGCTGTTGCCCTCCTTTCTCCCCCGGTTTGCTAAAACTTTGTGTGCTGCACTGCAGCCCTGCTCAGGGGCTGTGCTGGAGGAGCCCGGCCGGCTCTCCCCGTGCCAAAAGCACACATCGAGTACCAGATCCCAGCCCCAGCCAAGTGCTCCTTCCCCTTGGCCTCAGCACAGCCTCCCCCACGTCCCGATTTGCCTCTGGGGGGATGAATGCAGCCAGCACTCATCCTCCACCATTCCCTGAGGCTCTCTGATGCCTCCAGCTTGGGGATTGAGCCACACGTGGAGGGACCCTGGGCTCTGCCAGCGGCTGCAAGGCTCCAGGCCCTCAGTGGGTGACCCATTCCCCGTGGGAATACTGCTTTTCCAGCAGGTTTTATCTCGGCATGGTTTGTTTTCTGAGCTTTTTATTCAGTCAGCTGGAGATGGGGAGGGATAAATCTGTCCCGTTCTCTGAAGGAGCAGCTGTCCAACGACTCTTATTGATATATCAGCAACTGCTGGAACACCAGATTTAATACTTCTGGGCTCTGGAAAGTGCCAGCAGAAGGTCTGGGAGCTTTGGATGAAGGATTACCTGAAAGGGAGACGCTGGTGCAGTGAGTAAAACACGCTGTTATTGGCAGCAGAGGAAATGAGAGCAGACAGGGCTGGTCCTGTGGTGCGAGTGCCTTCGTGCCATTAATATTTTCCTCCTCTTGTGCTGCTTCTCTCTGAGCTGCTGAATGGCAGAAGGACAGGCAGCTAAAGTCACCTCCACTGATTCACTGGGGCCTTCTCCAAATAAATCCTGGCTCCCAGCGTTTTCAGAGGATTCGCGGAGGAAGGAGCTGTTTTAGCAATGGATTTTGTTAATCCAGGAGGCCAAAACAAGAAAAAAAGATGATGGCCAAGTGGAACAGGAGCTCATTTTCTAAGAGAACTGAGCAATAAGATGGTCAGAATTACTCTTACAGCTGAGATTTGGATTTTATAGGAAAAAAAACCCCACTCTGGTATGTATGGATTGTTTTTAGCAGTGTTTATATAGAACTCCCCACCTCTCCCAGGGAGTTCTGGGGTAGTAATGAAGATGTTTTTTAGACAAACCTTTGCTTTGAGGTCTCTCAGGCAGCACTGCAGCCCCCCAGCTTGTAAAGGGGCTTTTTTCCCTCCCACAACCCATTTCCCTGTGGGTGAGAGCTCCCATTCCAGAGGATGCCAGGAGGAAAAGGCAGCAGAGAGAGGCTGTGCAGGGTGTGTGTGAGGAGCTGCCTGCCAGGGCAACTTCAATAACGCTTTGCAATAACACTGGCAGCCAACTTTAATATCCTCAGAGATGTTAGCACTACTTTAGGTATTCATTTCTCTTTTCTTTTTTTTTTTTTTAAATGAAATATTTTGTGTAGTACAGATCGCTGCCTTGAACACATGAGCGCCTGCAGAGGTGCTTGGCAGGAATATTTGACAGCTCCTGCTCTGTGCAAAGGGAAGGATTCCCATCCTCCTGCCCTCCTGGGAGAGCTAAAGGGTTTGGGCTGACACAGAGAGAGGAGCTGACAGCTCTGGCTCACCCCGTGGCTGTCACCTTGTACCACTGCACCCACGTCCCTCTCAGGCTGGGCACTGTGAGCAGCACGGCGTGGGGACAATGTGGGTTGTTCAGCAGCAGAGAAAATCACTTCTCACAGCAATGTGAGCTCCTAAAGACGTCCTGATGGACCTAAAAAAATAATTGGGGCTTCCTTTTTTCCACAGTAGAGGCTGCAGGTTGCAGTGCTGCCTACTTTACATCCCTCATGGGCTGGTTTTGTACTTTTTACCAGGAGTTGTGACCTGCTGTTTGAAGTGGCTGCCAGAGCTGGTATCTGCCTGGTCAGATGGAGAAGTGCTGGAGGTGCAATCCCTCAAACAAAAGACAGATTTTTCTTTTTCCCATTACCTTCCTGCTCAGCCCCACCATTTCTGTTCTGAGATCAAACCATCACAAAAACCCAGGAACTGGGAAAAACACCTTTCTCATTTTACCCAGAGCAGCTGGCAGCCGAGTTATCTCTTACACCAGTAAGAGCAGGAGAGGTGTTTGCATAATTGCATGGAAAAGTGGAAAGAACCTGCCAGTTTGGGAAGCTGTGTCTGGCAAAACGAGGCTCTTCTGGAAACTATGGAGAGCGGAAAGCAGCAGGACGAGAGCCAGGATTCAGGGGGAAGAAAAACACAGAGGGGAAAAAAATGCAGCTTTGAAATGGGAGAGCAGTCTCCTTGAGGGAAAGGAGTGACCCTTGCCTTTGGAGCCTTGGAGTCACCTGGTTCTGGGCAGTTTGCTGGTGGGGATGGTTGGATCAGGATTTACCTGGTGTTTTCCTCTCGGAGGCCTTGGCACACTTGAAATGCAGCTTGGAGGGAAACAACCCCTCTGCCCACTTTACCCAGGGGTGGTGCAGGTGCAGCCAGGGCCCCTCCACCTGCAGCTGAGCAGGAACCATCCCTTAGAGGGTCAATTTGTGCGGGGAGCAGCAAATACCAGGAGGAGGGGGCTTGCTGGGACGGGTCAGTGGGAGCAGGGCCCGGTGCTTGGAGCAGCAAAGAGTGGCTCAGGAGCACTGTGGTCCCCCATGGAGCCAGTCAGCTTCAGGAGAGAAGCTCTGGTGGTGCCTGCACCTGCTGCAGGTGCTGGCAGCGCTGGAGCGTGTGCAGTGGAGTTATAAATCATCTGTAAAAAGTAAAACCACATCGTGTCGGAGAGGAAGAGCGAGCAGCTGTGGGGGAACTGCAGGTAGGGTCTCCTTCGGAGAGGGAGGACGTGATCAGCGAGTCAGCGTTTGTTCCTGTTCTATTTGGATCCATCTGGCACCTCTTTGGGAAGTGTTATGAACATTGTGAATAACTGTCTCTCTCCTCCTCTCCTCCCCCTGATCTTTCCTGCAGTGGTTTCCAGTGACAGTGAGAGCGACTCGGAGCTCAGTTCCTCCAGCCTGGATGACAAGCCCGTCCCCGTGGGATCAAAAGGCTCTCAAGGGAGAAAGCTCCAAGCAGGAATGGGTGAGGAGCTGCAGTTCCTTGTGGCTGGAGGGTGGGGAGTGTAAAGTGCTCAAATGTTCGGCTCTTGGCTCAGCTGCTTGCCTCCCCTCCTGCCTGTGGCTGTGCCAGGTGAGGGTCTGAGCCTTCCTCGCTGGGATTTCTGCCTGGGTCACACAGCTGGGGGGGTCATTCCATGGCCTGCAGCATTCCAGGGCCTGCCCTTGCAGCTGGGAGCTGCTCCTGGCAGCACATCCCCGGCCAGCTCCTCACGCCTGGCTTTACAGCACTGGAATCGCTGGTGTTTTTTGGGAGCAGAGCACAAGAACTGGGGGTGACGCTGCTCCTGAGGGCTCCTGGCTGGAGCTGGGATGTTGCTGCTCCCGTAGGACCCAGCCCTACATCCACACCCCCTTCCCGCTCCCTCAGCAGCATCTCTGTCCTGTCCCTGCAGCGCCCACGAGGGGACCCAGCCAGGCCATGAGCAGAGCCCTGGGGACCCCCCAGCCCCCCACGCTGTCGGGGAGCCACAGCAGCCTGGGCAGCGAGCAGGGGGCCGAGCTCAGCCCCGCAGAGAGTGGCCAGAGTGACCAACCCTCGGACAGGCGCGACAGCGACGCCGGCACCAGCACCCCGGGTAAGCTGCACCCCCTGTCCGGGCACATCCCCGCTTTTTTGGGGCTGAATTCCCTGGAAGCACAGCTTTCCCAGAGGCACGCAAAGCCTGTGGCCCCGGGATCGCTTTTCCCTGCTTCTTTTTTGTATTGGCAGATGCTGCCTCGGTGTCACGCCTTCTTCCCTGAATGCAGAACCTTTTCTGCAACATGAGTAATCGTCTGGGGTGGGAGCTGCCTGCACCCACGGCCAGGAGCACTCAGAGCTCGGGGCTGTGCCCCTGCAGGGGTCTGGAGCTCCTCTCTGTCCTGCAGAGGCAGCAGAACAGATTGAGCTTCTCCTGATGCGAAGAAGTCCAGCAGCTTAATGAGACGGAGTAACATTTCTCCTGAAGTAAGGTGGCTCTTAAAGCCGAGTATGGCTCTTCCCAGAACTCTGCACTGCAGAAAAAAAAGACACTTTTTCCCCCCCTCGAAAACCTCAGAACAATTAAGTGACTGGGAAAGCAGAGGCTGCTCTCGCACCTGAAGCAGCTGAAAGAGATGCAAATGTGTTCTCTCTGCAGTTCCCACTAATTTAGTCACTAACCCCTCAAGTTATCGTTCAGCACCGCTCCCTCCCGAGCATTCCTGCCCTCTGAACTGCCTCTCCTGTTGCTCCTGAGCCCGGGTGGTGCTGGGCATGTTGAGGCATAAATTGGATTAGAGAGAGCAGGTTCATCCCTCAGTGCAACACGGAGTCATGGTCCCCTTCCCCGCGCTTCCCGCTGAAAACAGGCGGCATAAAATTGTTCCTCTGCTCTTCCCTCCCTCCCCAGCTTTCAGGGAACTGCAGTTTTCTTTCATTTTAGTAAAAAACAAGCAATTCTTCTGCTCTGTCCTTCCTCCCCCTGGATTAGAGTCTGCCCTGGACTGGGTGGTTTATTTTAAGCTCCCGTTGTGCGTGGAATTAGAGAGGGCGGATTGCTGTCGTGGGTTGGCTCTGCTGCCTGTGGAGAAGAGCTGCAGGCTGTCCTGTGGGATTGGGATGGGTGGGGATAGCAGGTGTGACCCCTTTGGGTGCTGCTTCTGATGGATGGATGGATAGATCCACTCCTGGACAATGTGTTTGCACTCAGCACTTTGTAGCTTCCCTGCCTGCTCTTTGAGCTGACTGCTGCCTGGCCATGACAGTGCAAACAGCAGTTCAGAGGCAAAAAAAAAAAAAAAAGGGAAAAAAAGCCTTTTTCCTGCTAAAAACTCCATATGCAAAGCTTGGCACGAGGGGTCAAAGCTTTCCAGTGGGATGTCCCCATGTAGATGTGGGGAGAGCTAAAATGACAGGCAGCATGGGCAGGTATTTGAAGAAGGAGAGCTGCAGCAATCTCCTGGGGGCACTTAAAGCTGGCCCTGAGATGTAGGGAGGATCCTGCTAAGGAAAAGGTTAAGCCAGGTTGGCTGCCTAGGGAGTTTCTGTAAAGATCTTTATTATGTCTGGGGTCATTTATCCCCCAGCCTTCCCACAGAAGGGGCTGCTCTGCTCAGACCAGAGCTCTGCCACAGGGGCTCCGTGGCCTCCCAAATCCAGGGGAGGGAGGCAGGAAATCGGCAGTGAGCACTTCAGGATCCCTTTGGGCGCCTCTCTTTGCCAACAAGCAGAGGCTGCTCTTGCTGTTGATCTCTTTAAAGAGTGATGGAGGTGATGGGTGCTGGATGCCAGGGCTGGCAGAACCTTCCCAGCATCTCCCTGCCTGTGAGAGCTGCCCCGAGCTCTGCCCTGCCCCCAAAGTAGAGCAAGGGGCAAAGATCCTTCCTCGTTTAAGCTGCTGATCCTCAGCTGCACAACGGGGCTGTTAAAAGATGATTTTCTGTGCTTCCTCTGAAAGGCTCTGCACCTTTAGAAAAACCATGCCAGGAGCAGCTTTTTGCTTCATATTATCACCTCAGGTGTTGTTCCACCGGTGACTTTCTCTGCGCTTCTTTTTCTCACCTCTGCTCCAACTCCGCTCTCGAGAGCAGCTTCACAGAGCACTTCAGCATCCTGAAATCCCAGGCCGCCTCCAGAACAGGGAACTGGGGAGTGGTGCTGCAAAAGCAGCTGCTCTCACAGCCCTGAGCTCTCCCAGCCCGAAGGCTGAACCAGCAGCAGGGTGGTGGCCGAGGGAAAACGAGGAGCTGGTAAGGAGAGGTTGTCGGCTTCCAGCGCGCTGCTCCAGCTCCGGCTGGGGCTTGCTGAGGCAGATAATGAAGCCTGGAGTTTGTCATAAAATGACTCATTGTCAGAGCTGCGTTGGGATTTAGGCAACCTCAGCCCGTGAGCCAAAGTTTCAGAAGAGTGGTGAGTTGAGAGGCTGCCAATTTTTTTTTAATTATTTTTTTTTTCCCCCTACCACCTGCTCTCGAAGCCTTTCAAAAGCAGCATTTTCTGAGGGGCTGGCGTTTCTTCTGCTTCTGAGGCTCCAGTTCCTGGAGGTGCCTGCTCTGACGTGATAGCTTTCAAGAGGAAGGTCACACACTCGTTTTCCTGAAGAATGTTTTATCCTAAAGAAAATTAAATTTGCACATAGGGAAGGAGCACAATCTTCCTTTTTTCCTCTTGCTTGCTCCCAGCTAGGGCAGGTGACTCACCTTGCTCTGGCTGCACAGCTGATGCAGAACTTTTTCAAGGCTAAGAAAAGGCCTTGAAAAAGAGCAAAATCCTCACTTGTGTCGATTACGACATTTTTATTAAGGAAGGGGAACATTAAACAATGGAACAAAGAAATAATCAATATCTTACAACCGTTTTCATTAGCCCGGGGAGAGCTTTTAATGGAGATAACAAATCTGAGCCTGGGACTGCTGCAGGGGGTAAATTAAGCAGAAGGCATCTCCCCTCAGATCAAGCTCTGCATTGATGGGTGCCAGCTGCTGGGGTTCTCAGCATCTTCTGAGGGCTTTGTCCCAGAAATGAGTGACTCCTGTTCGCTGTTCCATGAGCAAACAGGGATGGGGAATGGTGAACGAGCTTGGCATGGGCTGTGGGGCTGGAGAAAGCTCTGATTCCTGCTGGAAGCAGGAGGTTTGAGAGGCAGCCATGAGAGAAGCTAATGAGGGAGTGCAAATCACAGCCTCCCCATCCCTGCCCGCTTGCCAGTGTGTTGTCTAAATCATTAATACTTAAAGAGTGGTGCAGCAGCTGGCACTTAAACAGAGCCACGTTAAACAGGGCTGGGGCTGGGCTGGGAGCTGAGAGGAGGATGGCACTGCCTGGTGAGGGGATAAGAAATGTTCTGGTTTGCAATCACGGGGTGAGACCTGCTGGAAAAACCCCCAGATGACAGCAGGTCCAGCCTGGACCCTTCTCCTGCAGCTCCTGGGTACCTCCTTTGAGCTGCTTTGTGCTGGGAGAGAGCTGAGGAAAGGGCCTGGAGCTGAGGGAGATGGACAGGGAATGCTCTCTTAATTTGGGGAGGTTTATGTCCTGTCTTTCAGGAATTGCCTGGATTTAGAAAAGAGGTGGTGTCTCTCTTTGTGGCATCCACTTTTGCTCATAAATATTCAAGCTGTTAATACGTGAGCCAGGCAGAGCCACTCAGCATTATTTTCGTGGCAGGAAATTCTCTGGGCATCTTTGAAGTTAAAGCATTAACAGCTATTTTCCCTTCCCTTCTGCTCCTCAGATGTCTGCTTTGCTCCCTCAGGGACGACGAGGAGGTAACATTTTGCTTCAGTGGGTCTGACTACTCCATTCCATGTAGGAAGGAAAAAAAACCCCAACTTGTCCTAACAGTAATTAGGCTCCAAATGGGGTAGTAATTTCTTTAATGACTTTCTTCACGGCAGTCTTCAGGGAGTTGACTTTTGTTTTCCTGTGCTTGGTGAGAAAGTTGCTTAAATGTTTTCAGACTTGTTCCTCGCTTGTGTTGAGCCAGTGTGGATTTCCAGGGCTGGCTTTGCAGCAGGGTGGGTAATCCCTGCTCTCCCTCCCTCTGCCTGCATTTAGGGCCCAGTTTAGGAAGGACAGAGGGATCAGACAGGAAGGAAAGACCCTCACCCACACCCAGCCTCTCCCACCCAAGCCTCTGCTTCCTTCACTGGCTGCCTCATCAAATTTTGGGCACTGCTCTTTATCCTCCCTTTGCTCAGAGCTTGCTGGGATTGAGTTTTCCTGCTGCCAAGGAGGATAAGTTGTCTGTCTTCTCCAAAGTGAAAAAACTGAATTGTGCCTTCATGGCTGAGGAGCTTTGAGCTGTCTCTGCCTCCTCATATCCACAGAGCACCAAGTGGTCCTGCTGTATTTATAAATAAAACATAGCTTTGGGTAGTGGCAGCGTTAGGAAATGATTCAAGGTTTGCATTCCAGATACAATGCATTTGTAAATATGAACCTCAGGAGAAGCCTGTGCCCCCTTCCATGTTTGAGGGAATTAAAATATTTTCATCCTCGAGTGGTAGAAGCAAAACATTTTCAGCTCTTTCAAGCCCGCCTTGAAGTTAAGTGAATAAAGGCTCGGGTAACTAAAAAATAAATTACTTTCACTATTCCTGTAATTCTTTATGGAGTTTTAAATTGAAGGCTTCTTCCTTCAAAATAGAGGGATGACAAAGATTCATTCTCTCGGCTCTTTCACTCAATATATCAGGAAACAAGTCTGCTGCTGAAGATGGAGCTCCTATTTTTGTGCCTTCTTTCGCATCGCAGAGGTCTGTGCTTCGGTCTTTGATCAAACAGCCTGTCTGGCCTCCTGCCCCCACCTCCTCAGACTGATTCCCTGCCCTCTGCAGTACATTTACTCCTCACGCTCCCAACTTTCTGTTCAGCCCTTCACACAAAGCACCAAGGGCAGGAGTTGATGTCATCTCCCCAAACAAAGCAGGAAGGAAAGAGCAGGGGAAGTCAGTAAGATAGAAGTGAAAAGCCTGGATTTCGGAGTCTTTGTAAACACATGGAGAGGTTTTATGGCTCGGGAGGTTATCTTTTTACAGGGATGTCAGGCAGCAGCTGGGTGCCTTGAACGATACACGTTGAAGGCTGTGATTCCCCTGTCCTTCCCCAAGAGGAGGAGCAGTGTGTCCCAGCAGAGCCTGGGTTTGGCCAGGGGGCCTGAAGGGATCAGCTCAGGTTTATTTAGTCAACAGGGGACCAACCCTGGAGCAGAGCAGGGCCTGTCCTGTGCCCATCCCCAGCTGTGGGCAAGGGCCACGTCCTGCTGTGGCTCCTGGCCCACAGAGAGCAGCAAGGTCTCATGGCAGATCTGCTCTGTCACCCCTCAGAGCTGAGGTTTGGCTTCCTGGCTGACCTGGGGAGCAGGTACTGAAGGGCCAGTTCCAGCAGCACAACTCAATTCTCCTTCTTTCCACTTTTCTTTCCCCTGTGTTTTCTTTCTTTAATCAAGCCTAATGGGCCCTGACTGCTGGACTAATGATGCATAGATATTCTCTTTATTATTTTTAGGAAGCTCATAAAATGGCACTGAGCGCGCAAAAGCAACGTGAAACAACTTTGTGGAGTCTCTCCCCCTCGCTGCTTCCCAAACAAAACCTTTGTCTTTATTTATTTTGAAGGCAAACGACGACTCCACACCAGAACACGACTCTGACGGAGGAGGAGATGGAGCCGCTTTTTCCTGGATCCAGCACTCCCGTTCCTTAGGCTTCACTCCAGGCGGGGACTGCTGCCAGGGGTGACTTTGTGATGCCAGCTCTTCCACAGGCACTGGGACAGCACCTGCCTGTCCCCTGTGAACCCCCAAAACAGCACTGGGGCTGTGATTTGCACTTGGCTCCCACGGGGAAGGGTCGCTCCTCGTGTTTCTTGTCGTCGTTCTGGTTGGAGTGAGTTTGGTGAAGCTGTGCTCCCGTTCCCTCCCTCTCTCTCTGCTCAGGGTAAAGAAACACTCCAAGGCATTTGCTGTGACTTTTTGCACTCCCCCTGGCTGTGCACTGGCCTGTGTGAGGGTGTGGGCTCGGGGGAAACGTGTTTGCTCATGCCCACCCCCCGGCCCAGCTGGCTGCCTGTGAGCACCCAAATTGGATAAAAGCTTTCAAATGACTTTATCTTGTAAAGCTCTGCCCATTCCCCTCCCACATGCACGCCTTGCATGAGCAAGGGCCTTTCTTTTGCCTTTTTCCTGCAAGTCTTGACCATCTGGCTGGCTGTGGTGGTGTCATCACGAGTCAGGCTGTTGAAAACTGCGTGCCCCTGTCCTGCTTATTCTCCAGGACGGACAATTTCCCTCTAAGACAAGAAAAATCAAATTACCCCACATCTCTAGAGCAATTAGATCTTTGAAGACCTGAACAAAACCCACAGTGGGCTGGTAGGAGCCCTGTGGATTTTATTAAATGCTTTGGAGCTGACCTGTCTATTATGAGGAAACAAAGGATTCCAAGAAGTTCCCTCTGAAATCAGGGAGTTAAAGGCAATTTGTGCCCATTAATGTCAGCCTTTCCCCTCAGTTATTACTCTTTTGTTCTGTTTCCCTTCGCACTGGGCATTCTGTGTGCACGTAGTGTGTGTTCTTACAAATGGCTGCAGCATGAAGACAGATGAGATTGGGTGCTGGAACACTCCGGCAGGAGATCGGAAATCAATCCTCGACTTTCTTCTTTAAATGAGCATGGCCCAACAGAGGGCCATTCCCTCACTGCTCTCCCAGTTAATGTGCTGTGGCAGGTTGCTGGTGAAATGCTTCCAGCCCTTCCTCTGTGATCTCTTCCTGCCCTTTCACAAATGAAAACAAAACCTTTGGGCCACGTGGGCTCCCTGAGATGGCAGGAAAGGAAATCGCCGAGTGTGGGGTCCACACCATAAGTGCTGGAGAGAGCAACGGATGAGGTTGTTCTCCACTGAGGGATATTTTGTGGCATGGTCTGTGTTGTTAACCTGGCCATTAAAGCTCCACCAGCTGCATCTCTGGAAGGGGTAAGGCCAAAATTACTCTCTGCATCTGAAAAAGTAACTCCAGCTGTCAGCTTTTGCTGAAATGCTGGTGTGGTTTCAGAGCTGTCTCTTCTGAGAGCTGTAAGGTCTTCAATTTCCAAAGTGTTTAGCCACCAGAAGGAGTTCTGTTTTGCCTTGAAGCTTTCAGCAGTCCGAGGGAGGCTTGTCTTGCTCGTTCCTGCAGCGCCTCAGACAGCCTGGCCTGCCAGCCTAAGTTAATTCCGCAGCAGAAGGAGAAGGAAAGAGACTTTCAGGAACTGACTCTATTTTCTTTAAACTTGTTACTTTCTCATCACCAGCTCTACCCCGAGTTGGGAAGAGCTTTTAAAATTGACAGTGTCATTTCTAACCCTCCTTGAGTTCCTTGTGCTTCACTCCAGGGCAGTGCAGGCAGGTCAGTCGTGTCCCCCTTCCCACTCTCACTTCCCACAGCATTTCCCACACCGTGGGCTGCCAGCCCTGCCCAGGAGCCTGGGAATCCTTTCTGGCTTCCTGTGCCACTGTGAGGCATCAGCTTGATGTTTGACTGAGGCCAGCTTTTATTATAAAACACTCTCAGAGGTAAATTTGGCATTGCTCTGGTGCCAGTGGGACTGGAAACTTTTCTTTCTTACCTCTGTGTTTTAGCTCCATGGGGTGATTCCCATGGAGTTGCTCAGTCAGCTGTGGAAAGATTGAGGGAAGGATCTGGCCCTGGACAATGTGATCCAGGCACTTCTGAATGTGGTAGAGGAACCTCTGCAGCCCTGTGCACTATTTTATTTTGAAGACCACTTTTCCCTTTGTGGTGATTCTCTTGGTTGTGTTTTGCAGCTTTTGTTGGAATATTATCCTAAACCTGAGCTGGCTCGATGTGGGCAAGAAGGGCTCAGTGAATGTGCTCAGTCTGCTCTGGTCATTTGTGTTTATTATTTTCTTGTTCTCGTCTCCATCTCTCACAACTTTTATCTGGTGTTTTACTACTGGAAACAATAAAGCTTTTGCTCAGCATTCTTGAAAGAGTAACGAGTTTTTTTTTGTGGACACTCTCCAAATCCTCCAGCAAGGCAAGACAATAACCCAGCCAGTGGAACTGTGATTCGTGTGGCTGGAGTTTGATTGAATTCTGCACTTGAGAGCCATCTTTTCTCTTGGCCCCTCCTCGGTGGTGGGGAGGGCACAGATTTGCTCCTCAGCCCCTCCATGAAGGTTTCCCCTGCTGTAGCCACGACTCACAAAGCAGCACCAATTGTCCTTTGGTCAAGTGCTGTCCCCACAGCCTCCCGAGGCTCTTGGACAGTCAGGCTCTGTTTAACCCGGCCCACAGAGAAGCGTCTCTGCATCTCCTCGCTGTTCGCCCGGCGCGCGCGGCCCTGGCTGCCCCTGTTCCCTCAGCACTCAGCCTCAAGGTTCCAAACAGCTTTTTAATCCATTTTTTGCCTTCCCAGTTCTGGAAGCGCCTCGGTAATTGCTGTTGGGATTGTTCTGCTGGGGAGCTGCCGTTAGGCCAAGGATGGAGCGTGTCAAGGACTGAGCAGCTCTTGTGTTGTCGCTCCCCCTCTCCGCTTGCCATGACAACAGCCACCAGATGGGAGAGTCGGCTGGGGGAATCTCTCCGAGTCAGAAACGCTGTGCCCGTGGATTGCCAAGATCCCGTGTTTGGTTTTTACAGTTGTGTTTTGGAAGGGGAAGGGCAGTGCTTCCTCTGCGAGAGCCGTCTGCACGTTCAGCGACGTCGCCAAAGCAAATGGGCGACCAGCTGGTGTTTGGGCAACGGGGTGCTGGCCATTACTGAGGCTGGAGAGCCAGCAGGAGTGCTTGGGCAGTGACACAAACTGGCTAATAACCTCTGGAGTTCATTTGTGAGATTAAACCTGGCAGCAGTTGCTCCGCTCCCCTCCCAGAAGCTGTTTCCTTCAAGGGGAGAGGGCTGGCGGTAGCAGTGTCTCACCAGCTCCCCTCTCCCTTCTCTTCCTCCCATCCCTTTGTTCCTCTCCACCTCGGAGACTGCCCTCCCGCCTTTGTTCTGCAGGTGGGAGTGATGGACAGAGAGTTCAGGGCAGTATTTTGGAAGGGCTGGTGCTGCACTCACACAGAGAGACTTTGAGCAGGCGGGGGATGGCAGGAGATGGGTCAGCACCTTGTGGAAAACTTCCATCCTGAGCTGCTCATTCGGATTCCTCCCCGACCATCTCCTCTGTCAGCAGCATGTTCAGGCAGGGCTGGAATTGCAGTGAGAGGCACGAGACGAGGATCCATGGCAGCACAGACAGGAGCACGATGCCAGGAGTCGCCTCCTCCCAGGCTGCTCTGGAGCTGCCCAAGTGCAGCAAAGAGGCGTCACCAGCTCCTTTTCCCATCCCTTCTCCCACCAGCCTTGTCACTGGAAGCATTTATTATCAGATTGCTGTTAACCAGAGCCTTATCAGGGCTCTCTGGGAGAGGGGTGCTGGCAGAGACACCTCCCCCCTGAGTGTGACTGACTCCTGATTTCAGAGGTGGCAAATTACGGCAGGACTGTGCCTGCTTTTAGTTATTAGCAATTATACAAACCTCTGTTCCAGCTATGCTGTCCCATCCCATGGGAGCGGCCCCTCGTGTGTGGGAGCTGCCCTGGCCTCGGGTTTTGGGGCTGGATTTGGGAGCTGGGTGGAGGGATCACACCTCTGAGACTGGTCCTAACAACCCTGCACCGCTGCTGGGTATTTCAGAGACTCGCCCTCAAAAGAACCCCCAGACTGATCCACACCCAGCCGCTGGATGGAGACAGCAGCTGGATCACCCAGAGCAGCTGAGACCGGCGTTATTTATTTCTCAGCTGGTGAAGCCGGGCCCAAGAGAGCAAGAAAATCTCAGTGAACAGCTGAGCCCCGCTGTGGGAGGGCAGGGGCAGGAAGAGCAGCCATCGAGCCGCCGACGGGACAGACCCTCCTCTTCCAGTGACACTCGTGCGAAATCAAACTCCTCCAAGCAATCGCACCGTGGCCGTTCCAATGGTGCCTTGGAGGGAGGAAAAATAAACCCGGAAATGCAAATTAGGGATGTAAATCTTCCTGCCTGTGTCTGGGAGGTGCCTGTTTAATTAGCACCATCAAACAGCCTTGATGTGGTAAGCGCTAAGTGGGAAACTTGCCAGATTTCCCCAATTTCGATAGCAGGTGACTTGGGTTCTGTTTGAGTTCCCACCTTGTGATTGTTTCTCTGTGCTTGCCAGAGTTGCTGTGCCGCTGTGGCGTGAGGAACTGGCTCTTGTCAGCCGGGCTGAGCAGATGCCACTGCACCAGGGAGGAGCTGTCCTGAGCCCTCTGTGTCCTCAGCATCTTGGAATCGGATTTATTCGTGTGATAAATAAGAGTATCCCTGCGAGGGTGTGGGTTAGGGGAGTTACTGAGCCTTTGTTTCTCCCTCACCCCTGCCTGCCCCAGCGCTCTGGTGCCAATTGGTGCCCCATGAATCTTTTAAACACCGATGATGTTTGTGAGTTGTTGGATGCCTGGCCTGGGCCCGCCTGGGAATTGCAGGGGAGACTTCCCCGAGGTGCTGCTGGGATCCCCCAGGCGCTGCCTTGCCAGGTTTGCATCCCTCTGGCAGGCTCTGGATCGTGCTGTTGCCCAGATCGCTGTTCCTGACCTGTCACGGTGGGAGATGGTGGGGTTAGGATGATGGAGTGCTTGGAGAGGATAAACAATAACAACGCTGCACCCAAACAATGCCTTTCACTTCCATCCTTTCTTTTCCTGTCGGTTCCCCATTCAAGCTTAATAAGATCAGCGCAGATAATTTCTGTATTCGTGCAAAACATCGTTTTGCCTCCCGTGCTCTGCCAGCTGCACTGCGGTCAGGAAGGCAAACACACATTTTCTTCTGCATGGTTATGAATGGGTGCATCTGTTC
Organism: Oreocharis arfaki; assembly: GCA_013398015.1. NCBI lineage: Eukaryota > Metazoa > Chordata > Aves > Passeriformes > Paramythiidae > Oreocharis > Oreocharis arfaki. The sequence goes on from VZRR01002316.1 coordinate 117,013, forward strand.
CTCGAAGATAGGGAAAGGAGAGTGAAAAAGACTGGAAAGGGAGGGAAGAAATCAGATGCAGCCTGGCACGTTACCTCCGTGGAGAGGGAAGCATGCAGGAGTCAGATTTTTGCAGCACGGGCTCAGTCCTGAGGTATTTTTGGAGGTGGGTGAGACAGGAAAGGGGTTTTGCTTAATGGGGCAGCACAGCCACCCCACAGCGGGGCAGGGATGCCCCAGGGAGCTCAGCCCAGCCCCATCGTGACCAAGGTCTGTGCCTGGGGCTGGTCCTGCTCCTCCCTGGCTGGAAATCACACCTGCCTCGCTCCCTGGGCTCTCTCCCGACCTGTGCCAGGGGCTGCGCCCCTGATCCTGCATCTCTGCATCCTCCAGGATCCGGCAGCCCTTGCCGAGGTCCAGCCTGGGGGAGATGCAGGGCCAGAGGTTGCTGTACAGCAGCAGAACTCATTAACTGGGCTTTCTTTCTCCTCTCCTCCCTCTTTCCCGAGACAGCCCCGCTAGAGAGGCGAGGAGAGGGGGAGAGAAAGGGGTTTAATTTTCTCCTGTTATCTGGTGCATCCAGCTGTGAGCCACACCGGCAGCCCCGGGCTGATCAAACACTCCAGCGGCCTCCATCCAGCGTCCCATCGATATTTCCAGTGCTCTGCCCAAGCCCAGGTCCCGGCAGTGATGCCTCAGCACGTTCCCTCCTCCTGCTGGGCTCTCGCCTCATTGCCTGTGACACGGAGCCATCAGGCATCAGCGCTTGGCTTCGGCACCTAATGACACTGCAAACGTGCTCCTCCTCCAAAGCAGGGGGGTTTTTTTCAGCCAGAAATTCTGGTGCTGTCCCTCCCATCGAGGCCAGAGTCCCTCCGACCCCTGCACCGGGTTTGTTTCTGTTCCTCATGTGCTTTGTGAGTCCAGAAGTTTCCAGTTATGAGTCCAGAAGTTTCCAGTTATGGGAACGGCTTTGGAGTGAACTGCAATGCACCCCACTTAAAATAAGGATAAAAGTTTCCCAAGGGGTCTCGACATGGCTTTTACGAGTGAAAACGTCCCCATTTAACAGCCCGAGCGGCTGAAGCAGAGATGTGCTAAATGCCAGGCTTTGAAGCTGTGCAGGGAGTGGAAGAGGTGGTGGGTGGGGGGCCAGGCTGCCTTCCTCAGCTTCCTCACAACAGAGCTGGGCTCTGAATCCGATCCCCCACGCTTGGATTCACCCAAGTGAGCGGCTTCTCAGTGCTCCTTTTCTTTCCAGTTCCTTCAGGAGAGGAAGCAGCGGGAAACCAAGCGGGTGTGGGTTGGTTTGGGGGAGCAGACCCTGAAAACCCCATTTGAGCTTTTATTGAGGTGGCAGCATCGTTGTGAGCACCAGGAAAGGGCAGAGAGGGCTGCTCCAGCTCACAGCATCCCAGGAAAAACTTCCCAGCGAGCTCCCTGCAGGATTTGCTGCTCTCCTTGCTGCTAATGGGTTCAGGTGGGTTCAATCCCAAGGGCACTTTGGGGTTTTTAGCTCTTTGCACCTTGCAGGCCATCACTCGGAGATAAATCCCTGTGATTTGCAGAGCTCTCAGTGGCAGTGAGGCTTGGGGCTCCCCTGAGGCTGGGTGGAAATGCTTTGGACACCCCTGGGCTGGTCCTGCTGTCGAATTTCATGGCAGCCTTCGGATGGAGCCAACAGCAATTTTTTGGGGGCTGGAGATGCCCGGGAGTGAGGGTGCAGCTCCTGGGCCCTCCCAGCTCACAACTCCCAGGGCTGTGAAGGGATTTGGTGCCTCCCTGAGCAGCTCTCCTTTAGGAAAGCCCTCAGGGACACGCAGCCGGGCAGCTGCCACCTCTCACGCTGTGATTTTGTGGGTGGGCTGCAGGACTTTGTGCTCAGATCTTACTGCGCTCCTTTAACGCTGCTGTGGGGCCCAGGAGGGGAAAGTGCTGATTTCTTACAGCCCTATAAACCTGAGGTTGCCACCAAACTGTCACGATGCTGCTTTGAAGGGATTTTTGCCTTCCTGCGGTCCGTGGTTGCAGTGTCCCCGTTTCTATGCTAAGAAATCAAGAATCGACTAATTGAACCCCCCTCCCCTTTCCTCTGAAATCAAGTAATCGAATTGAAGAGCCCATGATTTGAAAAGGAAAGACGGAGGAAAGGAGTTCATTTTGGGTTCCCTTTATTGGCCTCTTAAACTGTGAGCTTTGCAGCCTGCTGGGAGTGTTTTATCGATCCCTTTTCGCAGCCGCGAGTAGGATGGACTGAAGTGCCCCTTGTCCCGGCGCCTGGGAGGCAGCAGGAGTTTGTGGGAGCTCGGAAAGGGACAGCTTCAGCCTCGGTGACCCCAGTGCTGAGGCTGGGGGTGCTGCTCCTGACCCGGCAAGGGGCACAGTGAGGGGCAACCTGAGGGAGGAGCACCCTGAGGTGGGAAAACTTTGCTGTTCACCAGCACCTGAGCGGCTTGGGATTGTCCCTGACAGCGGGAGGTGTCCCCTGGGGTTGGGGCACCGACAGACCCGTGACTGGTCACCCGGGGAAGCTGCTGAGGATGCAGCTTCATCGGCATGCAAATGGATGTAAATTCATGTAAACATATGTCTCCGTGCAGGTAGCAGCTCGTGCCCAAATTATGCAAATGTTCTAATCCAATAATGCTAATGTCATGATTATCCAGCAACACGGGGTTCATTAATATGGTTCCCCGGCTCTTGCACCCATCACTGTCACCACGATCGCGCTGAGGCAGAGGCTTCCAGCATCCCTGGCAGGCGGAGCCGCTCTCGGGGAGGGGGGAAGAGGACATCCAGGGCGTGGTGGCACCGGGAAGGACCCTTCGCCTGCCACGTGTCCTGGCCAAGGTGCCACCTGGCTGCCACCCCCTCGGGTGGAGGGTGTGGAGGTCTCACCCTCCCAGGAGGAGACCTGGAGCAGATTTCCCAGTTCCTGCGGAGCAGCCAAACCAGCGTCCCTCGATCTCCGTGCTGTGATCAGATGAACAGGACTAGCAGGGCCATCTAGTGACTCCTCTGGCTGCTAAATGACCTGGGAGGTGCCCCCCCTTAACGGGGATCGTTTTAAAGCGTGTATCTTGAGGAATGCCACCTCTCCCTCTGTCTGCCCTTTTTTCAGCTGGTGGGTATCCTTTGCTCCAAAGTTTTGTTGTCCCTGATTCACCACAGAGCTGGAAAATGCTTGGGCTTCCCTACAGTGGAGTGGGGCGTTGTCCTGAGTCGGGTGACATAAGGTCAGGCAGCTGAATAGCTCCTGGATCCGAGAGCATCCTGCAGGCTGGCCTGCCTTCCTCAGCCCTGCCAGGAATGCTGCTCTCCAGGCAGGAATCTGCTTGTCTGGGCTGTGGCCTCAATTTCTTCCCTGCTGACCCGCAGGTGCTTCTGTGAGTTTGTCTTTGTGGTGCATCTGTGAGCAGCCCTGCCTGGGTCAGGGAATCTGGGGTTGTTTTCCTGTCCAGCAGCCTGATCCCACAGTGAATCTGTGAGGTCTCTGCTTCCTTCTCCTCTTCCTGCTCCTCTTCCTGCCCCTCTTCTTGCTCTTTCATTTGTGTTGCTTCTTGCAATGCTGGCACGATGCTGGGATTTGTGGATGAGGCCAGAAAAACGCCCTGGCATCCCTCCACGACGGATCATTCCCCCTCAGCTCATGGTTGAGCCTCACAATCCAGGGACGGGCAGGACATCTCCCAGCCCTGGGAGGAGCAGCAGCCAGGACACAGCTGCCCCAGAGCTGTGACAGGTACAGGGCCTGCATGAGGGGGGCTTTGGGTAGATTGCTTTTGACAGGATGTCTTTAGCCTGACACGGATGTGGGAGAGGAGCAGCTATAAAGCTCTCTCAGTGCAGCCAAATTGCTCTTTAATACTGCAAACCCAAGATGTTATTCCATGAATCCCTGGAGCTCTCTCTGCTGCCGGTTGTTGGTGGCCTTTTCCCTGTGCTCGCATCCAGCTCCGAATTCCCGGAGCGTGGGGTGGGAGCAGTTTTCCCCCGGTGCCTCCGTGAAGCTCGGCTGCTTTCTGCCCTCACTTGGCTCCTCCTGTGTTGACTCTGGGAGCTGGTGTGACTCCTGAAATGCCTCTTCCCACCAAAATGTGAGCGGAAAGTCTCTCCATTTCCATGGCAACGGGGCCGGGCCCTAAATGCTGATGGGAACTCTGTTTCTGGACATTTATGGAGTGGGAAGAGCTGGGGGGTGCAGGAGGCAGCAGTGCCCAGCCCCAGCTCGGCTCTCCAGGCCGGCATCCGCATCCCAGCCACCACAGGGTAAGGTGCTGCTGCAAAATTAACACCAGGCTTTGCTCCTGCCTGCCTGGGAAGTCTCGAGGAGGAATATTGTCATCCTCCTGCAGCTGGGAGACAGTCGGGGAAGAGGTAAAAGCAGGGTAAAACTCCTAAGACAAGTCAGCTGGATAATCTCAGAGGACGTTGACTCCAGCTTGGAAAGGCACTGAGAGCAGATAAAATTAGTCTAATAGGAGTTGATGCTGCACAGGAGTCTCCCCTCCCTTGATTGCAAGGGAGTGGGTCTGCATTTATCTCACAGCACACAACAATCAGAGCCAGCGCCGTGTGAGAGGGTGGCTCTGCCCGGCCTGGCGATGGCAAACCCCTGCTAAGGCTCTGGAGCTCGGAGGAACCCACAGATCATGAGAGAAATAAGAGAAAAAAGTCCGAAAAGGTTCATCCCTAAGAAAACCCTGCTGGGGACTGGGCCCTTGGCAGTGCTGTGCCCCAGGACTGGATGTCACTCTCCTCCTGGGCACCATTTGGGTGGATTTTCCTGTGCACAGACCCAACCTGGTGAATCCCTGGGTGAATTTACTCTGAGCTGAGATTCATAGCAGCCAATTATCCCCTCTGCTGGGTTGGCAGGTGCCCCGAGTGTTGGCAGTGGCGTGTGAGGGTGCATGAGCAGAGCACAGGGCAGGCATCTCCCGGGACTCCAAAAAAACCCAAGTGCATTAAAATTACAGAAGAAAACACCAACTATTTCGGGACTCACATGGAAATGGCAACATATGCTACACGCTAAACATCAGCCCCTACCAAAAGCAGAGCTATTCTGGGCCCCTCCTGAAGATGCAGGGAGAGCAGATGCCTCCTTCCCTCCTCCTGGAAGCTCCTTCCCAGACCCATCTCCAGGTAGCAAAGTGCTGGCCAGGAAGATTCCACCCACCTTTCCTGCTGGTTGGGTGTTTCACAAAGTCCCTGGGAACCTCTAGCAGTATTTTGAGGGGAGAGGGCTCTTCCCTGCTGGCGTTTGGCCCTTGCCTGGCTCTCCGCAAGGGTTTGTTTGTGTCTGCGCCGTAATAGGATGTGGGTTGTATTTCACCACAGCGATTTTGTTCACAGCTAGTAATTGCTGGTTAAATCTGGTCAAATAATGGTTGTTAGCAGGGCCTGCTGGAGCACAGATAACCTCAGATATTATCCAGGCAGAGGAGCAGTGGGGGCTGAGGTGCACTGGGATATCAGCACTGCTGGGGAGCCGTAATCGGCGCAGCCTGGAATAAGCTCCTTAGGATTATTTTTGCCAACTTCCCCTGTTATCTTTATTATTATTATTGCTTTACTTAACAAATGCAAAAGCTGCCTGACCAGGTAAGGAGTGCAATCCACTGGATGGGCCTCAGCCAAGCCTCCCCAGCAATCGAGGGCAGGGATCTTCGAGGGGAAGCTGCCAGGAGCTGCGCGTCGGCCAGGAGACAGTGCCCTGGGCGAGCCGAGGAGCCAGGCACATGTTGCTTTTCAATTAACCCCCTTCCCATGCACACAGCCATGCTGGGGCTAAGCTCACTGGAAGGAATAAAAAATATGTTTCATAGCCACCAGCCAGGGGAGCTGCAGGCAGTGTCAGTCCTGAGCTGCCCCGAAGGGATGGAGGGGGTCTCTTCCAGCAGTGTTGGCATCCCCTGACAGTGTTGGTATCCCCAAGTCCTGCCTGCAGCCAGATTGAGCTGGTGGTGCCTGCTGGCACCCTCTCCTGCCTACAGCTGTGGGTACTTTCAGGCTTAAAAATGGTTGGGGAAAGCAAAATTCCAGCTAGGGCTGTGCAGGCTGGTGCTGCCTGTGTCACCTCCCAGGGGATGCTGCCAAACCTCCCTGTCCCACCCCTCCGAGTTCAAGGATGAGATCCAGAGGTAGCTCCTCCAAATGAAGGCTTTGATTTGGCATCATCCCTCTGTGCTCTCTCCAGGCTCTTCTCCAGCAGCACCAGCAGGGCAGGGGAGGGAGTTCAGAGAGATTTTGAGTTGACAAAGTATTAAATACAGAAACAGTGGGTCAATCACTGAATCCCTGGCGAGCAATGGGATGTGCCACCCTGCTGCTGTGCTTTCCCTTCGGAAAGGAATTGATCAAACTGGAATCAAGCCCTGCTCTTATTGGTTTAAACCTGAAAGAGCAGAATTTGGTGCTTAGCATTTGGAAGGAAATCGGTTGAACTGTGTCCTTTTAAACACACGTTTGAGCCGTGGTGCTGCAGTTTTGGGGGCTGGAGGAATATCCTTTCTGTTTGCCCACTTGCAGGGCAGTTCCAGAGGAGAAAGCTGGGCTGTGGCACAGGGAGAGTGAGGCTTTTCCTGGATGTGCTTAAAGCTGTGCTTGTGCCCCTGTTCAGGACGACAATTAAATTAAAACCTGGGTGTTTTCAGAGCCTGGGCTGGAGTTGGAGTGAGGGTTCCTGCATCCCACGTCCCAAGTGCAGTGTCACAGGTGCCGAGTTCAGGATCTTGTTTTCTTGGGAGAAAACATGGCTTTTGACAGGCACAATTGCTCTTCCCCTCATCCCATCCCTGCTTCGATGCTGGCTCTGTGATGGCCACCTCCCCCTTCCCTGAAGGATGTCCCCCCTTCCTACAGGGATGGATATTCCCTCACAGAGCAGCTTTGCTTCCTGACACACAGAGCTGTGGGTTAAAATTGGCATTTTAACATCCAAACTCTCTCTCTTCCCTCCTGGGGGGCTGGTGGGGAAGTCAAATTCCCCTTTTCAGGGCAGCAGAGGCCACGTGCGTGGGCACAGCCGCAGCTCTGACTCGCCCCGGCAGAGCCAGGGATCAAATCAAGTCACATTCCAGGGCATTAGACAGACGGTGGGAATTAAGAGCTTTACCTGGAAACTGGCTTTGTATCTGCAAGCCCTGCTTTTGTCTTCCAGCCCAACTCTCTATTTTTGTCTCTCGCACCTTCCCGTGTTGTCGTGTGTGACCGTGTGTGCTGCCGGCCCCAGCCACGTTTGGGGAGCCCTCGGTAAATTTGGGGCTGTGCAGCCCACAAGGAAGCACTCAGGCAGTGTGGGAAGGGCAGGAAAAGTGGGGTTTATCAAAACCAAGCTGCTTTGGGACTCATTAAAAGCTAAGAAAATGATCCAGCTACTTTCAGTAGGCTTGGGATCGGGCAGGGACGAGAAATCCCATCTGGGCTATTAGCTTGGTTTTTGTTTCTCTCAGTCTACGAGGCTGGTGATGGGGTCTCCCTTGGGGGCCACTCCTGCCCTGCTCCAGGGAGTTTGTCTGCTTCAATTCCCCCTCTTCTGTCCCCTTGTTGCTCTTCTGAATCCCCGGGTGAGCTGAGCATCTCTCAGTGGGTGCTGCTGGGCCCCGATCCCGGCTCTGGGCCGTGGATGCAGGAGGAGGAAGAGCTCAGCGGTTCCCCTTAATCCCCAGAGCCTGGATCTTCTGTCCTATAAAACAATCCTTGCCTATTTGGGTCTTTGAGGAAACATTTGGAACGATGATGACGCTTTTTGTAATGGTAAGTAACGGCATTGGGCTCTCACACGTAACTTGATTTTATTCATTTATTTATTTGTCCTTTCTGAGAGGAAATTGCTGCAATTTTCTGGGCATCAGGCCCGATTCCTGCCTCGTTCTGTCTGAGTCCACACCACATCCTGGATGCTGCACCCGAAGATGGAGCCTGTGTGGATGAACACACCCAAATCCGGAGGCACCTCCTCGTGCTTGCCGTGGTGTTCCCACCCAGCATCAGCCCACCTGCGAGATTTTCGGCCTCCATGTGCGAAGCAGGTGCCATTTCCATCTGAATTAATGTCCTGGGAGTCCTTGGACGTAGGAATGGGGTTAAACTGTCTGAGACTGGATCTGCTGTTAGACCTGAGACAGGCAGGAGCCGCCTCGGAGTGAAAATATGGCAGGGACACAAAGGAGCAGTGAGCTGTCTCCTGTTCTCCCAGGTCATTAGATCATCCTTAGATGTGCTTCACGTCTAGGTACAGAGCAGTGACAAGTTTGGATGCTTCAGGAGAGAAACATTCACTTCCCTGCGAGGAGTAAATTAGGTTGGTTTGCCTGGTGTCAGTGTGTTATGACTCAGGGACGTGCATTAACATTCACCAAAATCTCAATGAAAACTGAGCCCTGCATTAGACACAAAGGTTGGGTGTCATTTCGTTGGGATTTGGGGGAAATCCTCTGAAGAACAGAGCTTTGTTTTTAATAGACACCTGTGTGCCAGGCTGCAGGAGACTGCAGCTCTGTGTGCATCGCCAAGGGATGTGCCAGGGTACCTGGTGGGTCTGGCTGTGGGCAGCTGGACGTGCTGGTGGGTGACCAGAGCATGCCAAGTGTCCCAGCCTCACGCCAGACCCTCCAGAACTGAGCCAGCAGAGAGGCTGCACTGGGGGAGCTGCTCCTCTGAAGTATTTCAGACACATTTTCCTGGGCAGGGTGAGTTACTGGGCAGCATTTTGCACCATTTTTTCACAGTATTTCTCTTCTGGCACTCCTTGCTAAAAAGTCCACTTCCAGTAGCTTGTGAAGCCACAGATTTATTGATTTGAACCCAGGAGGAGGTGAGCAAAACTAGCAGTTTGCGATCAACTCCCCGAGCAAAGCACAGCTCAGCATTTTCTGGGGAGCCTGTGGCAGGAGCCTGTCCCTGTCCTGGCTGCTGCTGGGGCCCTGCCCATGCCCAGGAAGGTGCAGGAGGGGTGCTGAGCATGGCCACGCTGGCACTGAGCCCTGGCCCAGCCCATGGCTCTCTCCCCTGTGATGCCGTACCAGCCCCATGGCACAGCAGAGGCTGTGCCACCCGGGCCACGAGCAGGGGCCACGTGTTGCTTCAACCCCTGGTGTATTCCCAGTTCCAGGAGCTCGTGCAGCTGGTGCTGAGCTCTGGAGGGGACACTGCTGCGGGCTGGGGCAGCCAGGGCAGCAGGGATCCGGGTGGGGGCTGTCCCTGCCCCTGGGAGCCGCGGGGAGCGGGCAGTGGTGCCATCAGGATGTGGCACAGCATCTCCCTGGCACAGCCTGCGGTGAGCCGGGAGGGCAGGGGGCTGCCCCGGTCCCTGGGGGCTGCCTCGGTCCCTGGGGGCTCTCACGGTCCCTGGGGGCTCTCACTGTCCCTGGGGGGCTGCCCCGATCCCTGTCCACGGTGTGCCGGGATGCGGCACAACAGGACAATGGCTCCTGACACTGCCCGGTGACCTCAGCCCCCCGAAACAGGGACCAACCCTGCTCTGGCAGGGAGATGAATCCAAGCCCACCTCCCCACACGCCATCACCCCAACTTCTGCCGGCTGCCCTCGGGGGTCCGGGGCTGTGCTGGGGAAGGGGCAGGGGGCCGGCTGCCCACGCTGGTGGCCGTACGGCCGGGGCGGCAGGCCGGCCACAGCCCTCATTCCTCCGCTGCTGGGTACCGCTTTGTTGCTAGCTGGTGACATCACCCGAGAGCCCACCCCCTGCCTCTTATCCGTCTCTGTGTCTCGCTCATTTATTCCCAGGCAGCGCTGGCAGGATCAGGGGCTGTGCGAGCGCCAGGGCTGGCAGCAGCAGCATGCGTGCGGCGACCGAGGCTCAGGGCGCGACAACCACGTAAAGGGCCGGCCGGAGCCTCCCTCCTCACCTGCCTCCGCAGCCCCCGGCAGAAACTTCCCTCTCCCGCACGGTCCGGGCTTCTCCGGGGTGGGGGGGCTTGGCAGCGACAGCCGCATGCATGACACTCCGAAAAGGAGAGAAAATGACCATAAGTATCCAGGAGCACATGGCCATTGACGTCTGCCCCGGCCCCATCAAACCCATCAAGCAGATCTCCGACTACTTCCCCCGCTTCCCCCGCGGGCTCCCCGCCGCCGTCGGCCGCAGCAGCAGCGCCCTGCGCCCCGCGGTCAGCCAGCCCTCGGTGAGCCCAGCCGAGGCACCCCGGGAGGATGATGAGGATGTGGACCAGCTCTTTGGAGCCTACGGAACGACGCCCGCAGAGCAGCCGGCCAAGAGCCAAGCGCCCGAGGAGGTGGTGGACCCCGAGGGCTACGAGTCCGACGACTGCAGTAAGTTGCTAAGTTTCCATGGGAGTTTGCTGGGTGCCGGGGGCAGGGGTGGGTGTTAGGGCTGGTTGTCCATCCTGGTGCACCGTTCCGGTCACGCTGGCCATCCCTGGGATCACACTGCAGCAGTGAGAAGCCCCCAGGTTTAGCTGGGGCGGCTCTCCCTGCGCTGCTCCGGGGTGGAGGGGGGCCCTGGGAGTGTCCGTGCCGCAGCCAGGCTGGAAGTAGGGAAGTCTCCCAAGAGCCACCAGTTGCTGCTGAGGTTGGTGCACTTCTCTGCCTCGTCCCCGCTCGGCTCCGTGCCTCCAAAGGCTGCCAGCTGGGCTCAGACCCCTTTAATCCAGCTCGGTGGTGCAGGCTGCTCCAGCCACCCTGCTGATGAGCTGGCGATCCGCTCCAGCATCGCCCGGCTCCACATCGGGGAGATTTGTCGGGAACGACATCCGCCCGGGAGATCTCTGCCCTCTGCCTCGGCAAACTCTGGCGTGTCATCCCCTCCATTCCTGCAGAACCCTGCAGGCGGCCAGGGGGGCCTTTGGAGCCGAAGGCTTTGGTTCTGGAGGATGCAGGTGTTTGCAGCAAGGGTTAACCCCTCCTCACCCAAAACGTCCTTCCCACCCGGCGCCGTGGAGCTGCAAGGCAGCTGCTGCCTGGCTCTGCCGGCCACGGCCACCGGGATAACACGATTTCCCTTGGAGTTAGAGAAACCCCAAGGGCTCGGTCCAGCCCGGCCTTCGGGGGCCGGATCCTGCGAGGGGCTGAGCACAAAGTTTGGAGCGGGGAGACGCCGAGGAGGGGAGTGGGTGCTGCTGAGCGCTGCTGCGTGCTCGTCCTGGGGGAAGGGGAGGCTGAGCTGTTCACGGCCCAGCGCCGGGCAGGCGGTGGCTTTCCCTCCGCGGAATGTCACAGCCCTGCCTCGGCATCGCTGCCTCGCTGCCGGCCGCTGGGCTGCTGCCATTTATTCCACAGCCCAAAGCGCGGCCCCGAGGAGGGCTCCCCGAAGGGCTGTGCTGCTGCAGGGTGGCACGGCTGTCCCCGTGTCCCTTCCTGGGCACAGCCCCGGGAGAGGCTGGGTGCTGGGTGCCAGCCTCAAGCCGGCACACCCTCTGTCCCCACGCCCGTGTCGGGGTCACGCTCTCCGTGGAGAGGCGACAGCTCTGGCACTCCCGGGGAGAACATCTCTGCTAAGCCGCGTTTGTCCCAGCCGGGCAGTGAGCGGGGACTTTAACCGGCTTTGGGTCATTTGCTGCTCTAATTATCCCATCGTCTTTGCTCAGCCTGGAAGTAGAAACGGGAGCGACTGGGCTGCAGGGCCAGGGGGGTGTGTGGGAGCCAAGGCACCCGGGGCCCCGGAGTGCAGCGTTTTCTCTGGGTGACTCACATGGAAATTGCCCGGGGCGCTGCATTCTGCGTTTATCCGTCGGCGATGCTGGATGCAGGATCCTGGATCCTGGATGCTGGAAGCAGCTTGGCTCCGTGCCGGGGCCGGCGGGTGTTTCTCTCACCCCGGCTGGTGTTAGGAAGTGTTTCCTGCAGCGTAACAGGTGTCAGGCAAACTGCTGAGGCTGTTTTGCCAGAGGTTGGTGGGGTTTTGGCTGGCAAAGGCACAGCGGCGCCAGGAGCAGAGCGGGGAGGTGGCGATGCTGGTGTCACATCTCTGGGGACAGCTCGGGATGGCCCAGACGCCCTGAGGACACTGGCTGGCGTGAATGTGCAGGATGAGACTGTCGCTCCCCCGTGTTTAGCAGCCGAGTTGTAAATCCAGGCAAGAGCTCCCTTGCAGCCGTTCCACAGCCTGGGAGCAGGGAGGGGATCCGTGCAGCCCGGCTCGAGCCATCAGCCACGCTGGGGAGCGTCGTGGAGCTCCCCCACACCTCTGGAGGGTGATTCAGGGCTGCTGCGTTAGTCACCTGCACTAAATTTCCCCTGGAGAACCTGTCTGTGCCTGCACGTCAGGACAGCGCCGGGGTTTCGGTGGTGCCAGCCCCTTTGGGTGGCACACGGGGTTCAAGGGAGGTCAGAAGGTCTCCGGGGATGGTGGTGCTGGAGCCTGGGTGCAGCACCCACAAATCGAGGCTTTGCCAGGCACATCTTGCCTCACTGCTCAGAGATGCTCCCAGCCCAGCCCCAGAGAGGGGTTTTGCCGTGGCGGGATCCATCGGGAGGAGGAGGAGGAGGAGGAGGAGGATGGAACGGCTCCCTCCTGTTTGTCCCACCTGCCTGCGGGTTCCCCTCCTCCAGCGCCAGGGCGATGCTGCTGCTGGCTGGGTGGGAGGAGGAGAGCTGCCCCTGCCTGGAGAAATGCAGCAATTGTCTGGGTTTCCCCAAGCTCCTTCCTGCCTGGAGTTACTGCTCCAGCCTGGGGGTTCTGCGTTTTTTTCCAGCAGGACCTGAGCTGCCATCCCAGACCGAGCTCCAGAACCCTGTCAGGGCTGTGGGGAGTGATCAGGGTAGGTCCTGCCTGGCCCTGCTGCAGCTCACCTGGGCTGGTTTTCTGCGCTCTGCTCCTTAATCCTTCGCTGAGTCGTGCTCCAGACCCCACCAGCAACCCTTGGAGTGTCTGTGGAGCCAGTGGGAGCTGCCTTCTCCCGAGGATGGGGCAGTGTCTGCTCCTGTCCAGGCAGGGCAGCCTGACCCAGAGGTTTGGCATCTTTAGGGAGCAGGGATGTGGCAGGGGGGATGCATGCATGGAATTGGTGCTTTGGAAAACTGAGAACCCCCAGGCTGCAGGCGGCAGGTGGAATACTTCCAGAGAGGGGCAGGGGCCTGGCTGAGGGGGGAGGACAGGTGGGGCCGGCCATGGGAGGTGGCTGCAGAGGCTCAGCTTTGTGCTCTGGACACTTCTCCAGCCGCCTGTTGAATGCAGCCAGAGGCAGGGAGCAGGCAGGGCCAGGGAACCAACACAGCAGATAATGAGTGGAGACATCCGGGCTGGCCCTGGGATCACTGGGAATCGCATGGAGCCAGCTCTTCCCATCAGACCTGCCAGCAGTGCTGCTGGGAGGATTTGCAGGGTTGTGGCAGGCACCCACTGCCATCCCTTGAGAGACCCTGGGAGAGGGACTCATCACAGGGCTCTTCCTGCAGCGGGTTTGTCCCCGACAGAAGTGCTGAGGAGGTGGAAGGAATGAGGCAGGAGAAGTGGGAAATGTGTATTTGGTGCAGAAGGGTGGCTTGGTGCTGTTGGACCATGCTCTGCTGTGAGCTGAGAGGAGGCTGGGAAGGGGGAATTCGCTCCTGCTGCCGCGGGACACGTGGCTCTCACCTCGCCTTTGGCTCCCCTGGCTGGTGGCCTGTGACAACAGCAGGTCCCCGGGGTCCCCAGCCACCAGGAATGCTTCCCACCCTGCCGGGCAGCTCAGTGCCAGGGAAACTTGGTTTGCAAGGAGAATAAGCAAATGCCAGCTAGATGGCAATGTGCCACCTGCGAGGAGCTGGCTCTCGCCTCCCATCTCCACCGATTTCACCCAAATGCTGCTGCCCCTCCACTGCCTGCCCCTTCCCCTCCGCAGCACCAGCAGGAATCTGTACCTGAGGGATTTTTAAAGGTCTCTGGAACCTCTGCATGAGCAGAGGTAGAGACACAGTCCATGTGAGGGAGCACTGCCAGGGCTTCTCTCGCCGGGGAGCAGCCATCCTCCTCTAACAATCAAGTTTCCAGCCCTTGGAGAAACGCCCCGTTCACTGAACTGCTGTTTGGCCTTGGAAAGAGGCTCTGGTCACACTGGAATTTCCTCTCTTCTCCAAACGTATTTGGCTGTGGGTTTTCAGGTGAGGAGAGAGCCTGAGAGCTGGGGGCTGCAGCAGGAGCTGGTATCCCTGGAAATGCTGCCCCATCCTGCTCCTGCCGGCGCTCTGGGACTGTTCCTACATGCACAAACCCAGCCAATTCCATGGCATGCCCAGTTTTATTCATGGAAGAGCAGGCTCCTGATCTCTGGAGCTGCAGCAGCATGAAAACCACTTCTCCAAAGTGCAGCTGAGAGGCCAGTCCTGGTGCGCGGCGGCTCGTGACGCCTGCAGCGCCACGCAAGTTATTTAGGAAGACTCTTATTTTGAGCAAAGAAGATAATTAGGCAGGCAAAGCCATCTTGGAGACATTAATTACTGGCTGCTCGAAGACGTAAAGAAGAAGGAAGGTCTGAAGGGGTGCAGGGTTTGCAAGTCACCTGGCAGTGCTTTTGGCCAGACAGGGGGAGGCAGAGGAGACGGCGAGGAACGAGCAGGGTATTTACTTCTGAAACGCAGCTCCTTAGCATATGCTGCCACTGCTATTTATAAGCTTTGAATCGTCTTTTCAATCCAGATAAGGCCAAAAGAAGTAATTTTTTTTTCCTTGCTCAGGAAACTAAACAAACCACTGCTGATTTTAGCAGAGCACAGCCCGAGCTGAAGGAACGCGTGCGGGTACTGGGCAGTGTCACACCCCCGTGTCCCAAGGGAGCCTTGGGGTATGAACTGGAGTGACTCTGGATTAGCTCCTCTCTGGTTTCCTGTGGGATAGATGGATATTCAGAATGTGCTGGTGTGGATGAGCTCTCGCTCCTCCCTGCTGACCATCCCAGCAGCGATCCAGGTGCAGCCTGCACATCCTGGTCCTCCCCTGAGGAGCCTTCCCAGGCACTGACCATGGCCAGGGACACCTTGAAGTGCTGGAGATGAACGTGGGGCAGCAGGAGAGGAAAGCACACGAGGGTCAGCAGGGTCTGTCCGGGCATCCCTCCTCCAACATCCACGGAAGCAGCATATGGGCCATGGCCTCTGGCATCTCTGCTAATGAAGGAGCCACACGGCTGCTGGATAACGAGGTTCCCTCCTCCCAGCAGCCCGCCCGGCCCTTCACCTTCCCCAGTTCCAGGGTGCAGGAGAAGAGGCAGAACTGACACCCCTTGCTCCACCATGCTCGAGCTCGAGGGGTTCCCGGATCTCTCATCTTTGTATTTAACACTGAAGGCAGTTTTGGGGGGGTGTTAATTGCAGCGCTGTATTTCATTAAAGGAGGAGAGCGGGAGAGATTTGAAGGCCATCTCTAAATTGAAATTGCTGAAAGTCTAATTGCTGCTGACATCAGGGACCATTTAGTGCTGTAAAACATAATTGCATCTCTGAACTGTTCTGAGCAGATAAGTGTTCCTCTGAACACTCCTCCTGGAGAAGACAGAAGAGCTGATGAGCATCCATCAACCAACCTCATGGAGAAGCAGCTCCCTGCTCCAGAGCTTACCAGGGGCTGGCACCGTGTCTCCAAAATGAAGAAATATTCATTGCTGCAGATTTTAAGTGACAAACCCACGGCCAGGCAGGGAGCAGTTGCAAAAGAGAGAAGTTGTGTTCGTTCCTTGCTCCTGATCCTGTTGAATTCAGCCACACCCGTGGATCTCCTGAGGAGGGAAGGTCTCCTGCCTGTGTGCTGGATCTGGTCCCTGCTGGGGTTTTTTGTAGGACTGGCAAAGTCCTGCCCTGCTGGCAGCAACAGATCAGAGGCTGCAGGAAATGGATGGTGCTGTTTTCCAGGGGAAACCCTGAGGGTTTTCCAGAACTCTTGGAGCCAGTCCTCAAGCTCTGCCCCATCGTGTGCCACCGTGTCAGGACACCAGGGAGGCAGGAGCACACACACAGAGCCACCCACAAAAATGCTCTTCAGCAGCCCTGCTTGGAAACGGCAGGAGGTAATTTCTGTTCCTCCTGAGGAGTCATTTACCAACATTTTATATGGGGCTGTAAGTGCACAGAATTACCTGCTGCCTTTCAGGACCTTTAAAATTATCTCCATTGCAAGGGAAAATTAAAGCAGTGGAAGAATAGGGACCTATCTTTTATAGTGCATTAAAAAATACCCAGTCTGAAGGTTACTGAACCTGTGCTTTCTGTAAGGGAGAGCTAATCCAGACAATCCCCAGCAGTCTTTTTACTGCTCCACTCTGATCTCCCTGGCACAAAATCCGTGAGCAGATTATCTCGGGAGCAGCAATGCTGATAAGCAGGGGGACTTAAGGCTTTTGGACTTCTTTTTAATTAGTTCTATAGCGGGGTTTTTGTGTGCACACCTCAACTTCTCTTGGCACAGAGCTTTGCTGGGCTTTCTAATGGCAGTCACACCTGCCTTGGGAAGGGAAGGAGTGAGCTCTAGCATCACTTCCAGGCCTTGCTGAAGCTTTTTCCGTGAGTATCAGTGGCTCTTCCACGTCTTGGGATGAGAAACTCTTCTCCTTGGAGCACCCCAGGCTACGGAGAGGGCGGATCTGCCGCCCAGCACCGCCCAGGGTCCTGCAAGGGCAGGGGCTGGGGAAGGGAGCAGAGCACAGATTCATCACCACGTTTTGCCTCTCATCCCCCAGGTATAAATAGAAGCTCCTTCAGCCTCGCCTCGCCCTGGGCGCTGCCGGGAAATGTCAGCAATAAACAATTCCTGCCGACTCCGCCGGGCTGTGCCGGGCTGCCCGTGGGCCCGGCCGAGCCCACGGACACATCTGCTGCTCGTGCTGCCCTCTAATAATTTCCTGGCCCACTGAATTAATCAAAACACCCAAAGGTCAGTGGGAGAAGAGGCCGCCTTCCCGTGCAAGTGGGATTTATTTTCCCTTTTAGAGCCTGTGTTAAAAGCCAGGCCCTGGCCAGCGCCTTCCCATCCATCTCTCCCAGTTTGTGGAGAGGAAAGAGGGTCAGAACCTGCTAATGAGTTCAGCTTTCCTAATGGTTATTTTATCATTGGAGCAGAATAATTGTAATAATAATGATACATCCTGCCTGCTGTCTGGAGAGCGCCAAGCTGCCTTTGTAATGCCTGACAAAGGCATTTATTTATATTTTTTATTTGCAGCCTCTGTGATTAGAGGGCAGTGTTCAGAATAGCCCAGTCGAGTTAAATAATCCTGGTAACAGCGCTTTGAGTCTAATTGCTGCCCTTTTCTTTCTTAGGTACTTGCTCCTCTAATTAAGATCACAATCGAGCTGCATCTTGTGTGGGAGGGGGAGAGCAATCAAAGGAGGGGGATTGAGTTGCTCTGCAGAGGTTTTGGGCCCGATCCTGCCAGCTGGGGATGTGTTATTCCCACAGCCAGGGCTGGATGTGCTGCTGGGGTTTGCAGGAGTGGGAGCAGTGAGACGGTGCTGGTGTGGTGCTGGTGGCTTGCCTGGTCACTGTGTGTGTGTGCCGACCATTCCAGGGGCACAGGGTTGAGATGGGGCTTCTGGGGGTTCACAGGGTGCTGTTGTGGGGGGCAGGGGTGGCTCCCACCCCTGCTGCAGCTGGAGGTCTCCTGCCACCTCCTCAGCCCCGAGCTGGAGCTCCAGCCTCATCTCTGCCTTCAAGGCTGTGCTGGATCCATCCCTGGCTGCGCATTCCCAGATTGTAACAGAGGCCCTGGGACTGTCACCGTGTCCTTAATGTGTCCCATGAGTCCTGGGCACCTGCTGGCTCCTGGCTCTGGTGGCAGTGCTCACCTCCAGCTCCACAGCAGCACCTTGGCTGCCAAACCCCGCATTTTCCTCATCCCATTTATAATCTCCATGCAGCCACATTAGCAAACATTGTGCTGATGTTTCCACATCCCTCTGCCCGAAGGCAGACCCTTCCTTGGGAATTGAGTCTCACCATGCACAAAAAACCCCTCTCTGTTTAGAGGAAAACCCCTCCAGGGCTGGGGCACAGGCAGGGCTGGAGCCTGGCAGGGCTGGGGCGAGCCCTGCACCCCTGTCCATGCCCTCCCACCCCTGGCAGCTCCAGGAGGATTGGGAACTGCGGGATCTTTGCTCCTGGACTGCCAGTGCTGAGAGCAGGACCTGAGTCCCCACCTGCAGAACCTAAGTCCCCACCTGCAGGACAAGCTCCTGCTGCTGTGTTCAGGCGATTTTAGGTTTTGGCTGTCTTGCTGGAGCAGGGCTCCCCGCTGCCCTCGCCCCTGGAGCAGGCTGGGGCCTCGTCAGTGTTTCCTGGCCAAACTCTGTTTGCCTGCCAAGCTTTTTAATTTGTTTTATAAATTGCCAAATCCAGCAGGCTGAACCGCGGGCCCCCTCCTGTGATAAAAATAAAATAACAGCTTGAACTCGGAGGGCCGAGCGGTGGGGCTGGCAGGAAGCGCTGATTAAAGGGCAGGTGGAAATGATGAGGCTCCGAAACCGGAGGTTTTATCTTCCGCTCTTGAGTGAAAAATGCAGATCTGGGAAGTTTTGCTGACTTGGTTTGTGGAGCCTCACGCTTCTCACGCTGCCATCCTGGAGCTCCCTGTCCCCGGAGGCAGCGGGGCACTGCTGCTTCTTCCTCCCTGCGGGGTGTGCAGGGGGTTTAGCTGGGAATTGCTCTGGGAATGCTCATTTGAGCCATACCCAGAGTGTGGTACTGCAGGTTTGGCCTCACCCCTCATCTTCCCCTGGCAGGTAAAACCCCACTGATTTGTGACTTACCCAGACCGGGAGCTAGTGTGCCATGAAATTGCTCCACAACGAGGGGGGTACATTATTCTGGCAGAACTCTCTCCGGGTATTTACTCTGCTTTGAACTCAAGATATTTGCTAGGGAGAAATGATTTTTTTTTTTTTTTTTTTCCAACAGGCAGACCTGTAGCTCCTTTGCCTTTGGGCTGGGAGATCACTGTGAAATTGCAGCAGGGAGGTTTCGGTCCCCTGAATATCCTTAAACTCCGTGGGTGCCCTTCTGCTCTCAGTGCTGGGAGGGAAAACAAAGCACCTTATTTCCTGCCAGAAAGTTTGTCCAACTTTCCCCCAGGCATCAAATCCAGCTTTGATATTAAACAGAACTGTTCTGGGTTTTATTTTGGATTTTTTTTTTCACGTTCTGAACACAAGGTGCAGTTACCTTGGAAACAGCGGTGGGATGCTGCGTGGTGGCAGGGCAGCACTCAGGCAAGCCCCTTTTTGGGAAGGTGAGCATGGAAAAGTGGGGTTTGCTGAGTCCAGAGCCACCCTGGAAGTTCCAAGCTGAGCCAGGAGAGAGGCTGCTCCGTGTCCACCCTTTGGTGTGCAAATCAGGCCTGGGAGCCTTGGAGAAGGTTAAGCCATGTTTTTGGAAAGCCTGTCTTTTTAAGGCTTTTCCTCTGCTTTGCATTAGCAAGACGTGCTCAGATCATCCAAAGGGAAAGAATTTCTCGAATCAAAAGTGCTTTTGCTGCTGAGGCTCCTCTGGTTTTGTTCTGGTCCCCTGCCCCATCCCTGAGCCCCATCCCAGGAGATGCCGCCGTTCCTGGATCCAGCGGACGCCATAAAGGAACACTGCGCTGATTAAAAGCTGTTGGTGTTTTTCATTTTAACCAGGGAAGTATTTCCATCCTCATTGGGTTTAATTTACAGTTTGCAGCCAGATTGGAGCTGGGAAGGGATCCCACTGGTGGCTCATTTGTTTGAAGGTGTCACTATACAAATACACGTTCTGGGAATGCCAGCGGCGCTGGAGGGGAGGATGTGCCAACAGCAGCTCTCAGCTGTGTCCCAGCCATTCCCAAACCTTCCCAGAGGACACCCTTCATCTCCTGGGGGATGGGAAGCTCCTGGCTGCAGTGAGGCTGCTGAGGGATGGGGATAAGCCAGGTGAAAGCCCACGGAAGCAAAGCCAGTGCTGGACGAGCTGTACCCACTCCTTCTCACGCCTCTCCCAGGGCCGTGCCAGCCAAGCTGAGAATGGCCACCAGCCTCCCAGCACGAAGCCACGTTTCATAACAGGGCTCCCAGCAGGATGCTTTATGTTTTATAACGTCTGCAGCCTGTTCTTCAGCATCTCCACGCACTCCTTGTGTGCTCCGAGGGGGAACAGCCCGCGCTTGCTGGGTGCTGCGGGTTAATCACATCTCCTCTCCCTTGCAGCCGCGCTGGGGACGCTGGATTTCAGTTTGCTCTACGACCAGGAGAACAACGCTCTCCACTGCACCATCAACAAAGCCAAGGTACGGCTCAGCCCCGGGTGCGGGGACAGCAAGGACTGGCCGTGCCGCAGAAACCCAACCCGCGGCTGTGCCGAGCATCCCTGGCTTCCATCGGGGGCTCTGCTGGCCCCAGCCTCAGCCACTCCTTTGCCATCCCAGCACCTGTGCCCTCTCCTTCCCCTCCAGCCCGGCCTCTCAGGGCGTTCCCAGCAGTCGGGAGCCGGCTGCTCATCCCCCGTGACGAGCTGGGATTGATGCTTTTTTAGAGCAGCCCATCCCGACGTTGTTATTTACTTGACGCTGTGACCGGCTGTCGGTTTATAAATGGCTCTTTTAAATGCTGCTAATCACGGCCCCAAAGTGCTGCGCCTCAGCGCCTTTGCCGTCTGCGTGATTGAGGCAATTAGGGGCTTTTTGCACATTTGGGAGCAGAAACGGGGAACTGAGGTCCTGATTCTGCCTCCGGGCCTGTGGAAGGTGCTGCTGGGGGCTGCTGGTTCCTCTCTGCGTCACCCAGCCCAACGAGGGCTCCAGGTGGGTTGGGGGGACAAGACCTCAACCCCTGCAGATGTTGGCAAGAGATGGAAGGATTTTACAGAGAGGAAGAGGCTGTGAACTGAGCCCCAGAGGGTCACACCACGCTGTTGGCCCTCAGAGGATGCTCCTCTCCCCTCCGTGGCTTGTTTGCAGCCCCCACCAGGGTTCTCCATGTCTGGAATACAGGCTGGAGCAGCAAAGCTTGATTTTGGGGATGAGCGTGGCAGGATCTGCCCCAGCACTCCTGGAGCTGCTCCTGGCAAGGGCAGCACCCCCAGCTCCCAGGCGGGAGGGCCAGGGCAGGGCTGAGGCAGAACAGAGGGCTTTGCTTCCCTCCCTGTCTCCTGCGAATCCGCCGGCAGCCTCTGGGTCAGGCTTCCCTCGGCGCTCGCGGGAGCGGTGCCAAGGAGGAGATTTCTAATTGGGTTTGGAGTGGGTGGAAGACAGGGAGGAAGGAGAGCTGTGGGCAGCAACTGATAGATCTCACATCAGCGAGAGCACAGGCAGGGCCGACAGAGGAGAGCCCTGGTCCCTGCCGTGCCCGCCCAGCCGATCCCGTCCCACGGGGTGTGGGGGTACCCCAGCGGGGAGGGCAGAGCCCCCCCTGGCCACCCTGACATTCAAGCTCTCGAGTCCTGTTCATTTCCATGCTGCTCTCATTCTCCCATTTTTCTCTTTTATTTACATTGCCATCTGCTCGCTCTCATTTCATCTCTCGCCTGGGGAAAGCTGCCAAAACTTGACTACAGAAAGGTAAGGGCCAGGACCCCGCTGCCGGCGGCGGAGCCGGCGCTGGCTCCGGGGGTGTTACAAGCACAGCTGGAGAGGAGGAGATGGGGGAGAGCCCCAGCAGTGCTGGGATGTGATTTACCCTCGGACCAAGTCCTGGGTGCCTGTGTCAGCCTCCAGGGAAAACGCCCTCGGGATATGTCCCACTCCAGCAGCTCCCGGAGCCTTGGTGGCTGCCAGCAGTCGTTCAAACCTGGGCTATTTCAGCCACGTGAGACACGTTTTTCTTCCTCTCTGATAACCCCAAACAACCTCCCTCTCTCCCTTTTATTTTGCTTCTCCCTATTTTTTTTTTTTGAATCTCCAGCACTTTTTTACCTGCTGATGTTCCTCACATTATCAGCCCGTGGGGCGCAGGATGGAGGGGAGCAGGCACCAGCAGTGGGTTCAACCCAACCTGTTGTGCTCCACCACCGACTCCCTGCCCTGCAAACCTCAGCTGCTGGAGGCTGGGATTGTCATTCCATGTGGGAATTCACCCTGGTGCTGTGCCTGGGGACATCTGAGGGGTTTCTTGGGGTCAGCTGGCAGCAGGATCTGCGAGATTCTGGGTGTCACCAGGCAGGTGGGAGCAGGCAGGAGAAGACGGGGCAGGCAGGAGAAGACAGGGACAGACAGGAGAAGACAGGGACAGCAGGGACAAAGGGGAACAGGCAGGAGCAGCCGGGAAGAGGCAGGATGAGGCAGGAGCAGCCACCTCGCACTGCTGGCTCTCGGTGCTGGCAGCAGCCCCGCCTGTCACGCTTCAGGCACGGCTGAACTCAGACACGTTTGTAGCTCAGCTCAGATCGATAGGAGAATAAATCAGGGCGTTGTGGAAGCTCGTTCCTGGACTGCAGGAGCAGCCAGGCTGGCAGGAGGGCTCTCCTCTCTGTGGATTGTGTGGATCTCTGCTGTCCTGTGTGGGACAGAGCTGGGATGGGCTGGGCATCACCCCCTCCTAGAAAATGAGGTGGAGAAGGATCTGATGAACGTGCAGGCACCTGGTTTTGTGCCCTGCCATGCCATGGCTTCGTTGAGGGTCTCACTTTGTGCTCAGGCCTGTGGAGCCCAACCTGCTCTAGGGGGTTTATAGGGGCATGCAGCAGCACAGACACAGCAGGCTGTGCCATCCTATAGCTCCAGTGGTCTCCTGCTTTTGGGGGAAAGGTGCCTGGGGCAAGCCTCAGGGGGCTGTAGGGTGATGGTGAAGGAGCTCCTGGCCCCAGGCAGGCCATGCCAGGCAGCTGCTGCCTCTGGGAGCATCCTCAGGCTGCTCTCCCTGCGCCTCTGGCCAGCAAACACCCAGGAGTTTCCACCCCGCTGAGCATTTGGCTGCTCCCTCCCTTCGAGCCGAGGCGAGTGCTGGAGGTCTGCACTGAGCATTACTTATGGATTGACTCATAAATATTCATCACTGCAGGGAAATTCCTCCAGCTGTCTGGCTCCTCGGGGCTCTCAGGGTGGAAACGCAGTTTGCCCCCTTTCAGAACGGGATGCCTCAGCCTGGGAGTTATCCAGGCTGGTTTTTGGGCAGGCAGCTCCTTGTGGGGTGAGGGATGGAATGAATCCATCTCCTGTGATTTCTGGATGCCTCTGGCGTGGCATTAATCGGCAGCCCCATTAGCCCAGCTTGTAATTAAATCCTATTGATTAGCTAAATGTCACTGGCACGGGGAGCAGCTGGCAGAGCCTGGGATTCAGAGAGCTGTAGGTCTCCTCAGGACTGCAGCAGAGATTTTGGGTTTGGGTCGAGGAAAAGAGGAAACTTAATCTCAGCTCCACAAATCAGTGCAGCAGCAGGAACTGTTGGAGCCAGCTGGATCTGAGGGGACTCAGCCTCTGTGCCTTGTCCCTCCCTGCCTCTCATCCCTCTTGGAGAAGCTCCAGGCCGGTGGTCCCTCTGCACAGGGGAAGCAGTGTGGGTCCTCCCATGGGAGGGATCATGTCCCACAGGAGCAGCTTTGCAGAGCAGAGCCCTGCTAAATGCAGCTGTTTGTGCCAAACACGTATCGAGTGACACGGGAGGGAGGTAGATGTGACATTAGGAGCCATTTTCCAGGCTCCTGTCACTCCATCTTCCATAGCACATCTATTAAAAAAGCCTTTAATAGCCTCCTCAGAAGGTAATTTAATTGAGCTGAATTGATGGGTGAATTACAGATCTGCCTGTCATTCTTCATCCATTTTCCAGGGAATCTGCCTTGCTTGGTTCTGATTTCATTTGCTATGCAGCCCAGGCAGGTTGGGCACCTCTGACCAGGGAGGTTGGGGAGAGCATGAGTGGATTGTGCAGGTGAATCTCTGAGGAGAGGGGACAGTCCAGCCCCTTCCTGCCCTGTCTGCCCATCCTCAGCACCTCCTGGAGCGGGGACATCGCCCCAGAGGCTGCAGTTAAGGCAGAGCCGTCTCACCTCCGTTCACTGATGATATTTTTATCCTTTTGGCTCTGCTGTAGAAGCAAAATCCTCTTTGCTGGGCACCATTTGGCCTCCCTCGCCCCAGGGCAGTGAGTTTGTCCCTGTAACAGAGCCCTTGCTCCCCATCAGAGACACTCCCAAGGTCAGGAGCATCCTGGACCGAGTTGTGCAGCTCAGGGAGGGTCCTGTGGTGCTCTGGGTCAGGCTGGGTGAGTTATTCCCTGCCTGGGAAGCGTGGAAATGATTCCCCCAGCATTTCCCTCCTTGATTTGCCCAAATCCTGGATGATTGCATTCCCTCTGCACGCAGCCGTTCCACCAGCATTCCATACAAACACTTCCCTGCCGTTGCATCCCTGGCAGCTGCACACACTCATTATCCAGGCACTCTTCTCATCACAAAAAGGGTGTGAGGACTCTTCAGCATCCCCCAGCCTTGTCTCCATGCCCGGGCTGGAGCCAGGATTGGATGGGCACCTCTGCAGAGAAACCCTGCTCTGATCCAGGCACAGGATTGCCTTCAGCCAGCCCAGCAATAATTCCTGCAGGGATCCCACAGCCAGGCTGGAAATAATCCAAGGACTTCCACGATGGAGCCGTTCTCATTTCTGCTTAGGACTGGTGAAAATTAGGCTCCATTTGTCACGCTCCTGCCTTGCTTCCCTGCCCTGTAGAGTTTTTTTCCATGCAGCCTGTGCAGGTATGGCTCTGGGCTGGGTTTGTGCATCACCCCTGGATAATTTTCGGGTGGTTTAGAAGAGGAGCAGAGGCACAGCTTGTGTCTTCCCTCTGCCCAAAGCAGGATCAGCTGCAGGCCATCGCAATAACAAACCTGATCCACCTCATCCTTTAAGAGCTGTGAGGGTCCTGTAGAAAACCCATCAGGAATGGCCACAGCGAGAATTTCCTTGGGTTGGTGCTCCTGCAACCCCAGATTTCTCTACGAACACCACAACATCCGGCTGGCACCAGCCTCCCACTGGCCTGGAGCTGTTCTTCCTTAATGACTGGGAGTAGGTAGGTGCTATCACACCCTCTGGGGGCGCTTGGAAGTGGCACCACAACAGCAGAGGTGTGTGTTTGCTCAGAGGCAATTATTAAATGACAGAACCCTGTAATTTCAAAGCTGGGAAATCGCGGCGCTGATTCGCTTCACCCCCAAATTAATCGTGACGAGGGTGGCAGAGTCGGCTGCTGGGAGGGAGGAGTGGATGGTGCCACGTGCAGGTGAGGAGCTGCCCACGGCTCCTCCCGGGATCCACCGCTGGAATGCTGAGCCTGGATCCTGCAGAATCCACGCTCCCCTCCTTCCCCGATCCCGGGGGAACCACAGTTGCTCCATGGACCAGCAATTTTCCAGGGGAACAGGATGAGCTCAGTGAGGCCACCCCTGCCTGCCCAGCACCCTGCTGTTATCCTGATTCCTGCTTTTTGCTCTTCCCTCTCCAGGGCCTGAAGCCAATGGACCACAATGGTTTGGCTGATCCTTACGTCAAGCTGCACTTGCTCCCCGGAGCCAGTAAGGTGAGACACCTTTGCACTTCTTCCTCTCTTGGGGCTGCACCTTTTCCTCGGAAATCAGGCCTGGGAGAAGCTCCTCACCCAGGGGTTGTGGGCTGCTGCACCCAGACCTTGAATCCCAGAGGAAAAGGTGCTCAGAGAGAGCAGGAGGTGAGAACTGGGGCTGAATCCATCCTTATAGGGGTAGAAGATGCCTTTCTGGGAAGCCACTGGCTGGCCCTGATTCCTTGCCTTGGGAATGCTGCTCTCCAGGAGCCCCCGGGAAGCACCGAGGGAAACAATCTCAGCTACAAACAAATCGGACCCTTTTAATTTTCTCTTTTTTCGCCCTTTTTCTTTCACGTTTAAAACCCCTCAGATCATAATAAAACAGAGTATCAATCATAAGGGAAATATTTCCATCTCCTCAGGTTCAGCGCTTGCTGGAGAGAAGAGTAATTAAAGATATTGATGTGTGGTGAGAGCTCTGTGTAAGTGACGGGGATGTGGAATTTAAATGCTCGATGTGTGTGTTAGGAATATTAATTGCACTCTTATTCCACACGAAGGGAAAGACCTTTTTTTTGGGGGGAGGTGTATTTACTTGCTACAGCTCAGCTGGATTAGTTCCTGACGCTCGGGGCGGCAGAGGGAGTTTTTCACCACATTCCGAGTTTCCGCTGGAAACAGAGCCGGGAGCGCTTCCATCAGCGATATTATCAGTCATTTCCATGTTCTGCACACCCATTGATTAGCATTTCTGCTGGAGCTGGTGGAGACTGGAGAGGCAGGAGGGGAGGGGCACGCAGGAGCTGCACATCCACAGGCCACGGGGGGACCCTGTCCTGGCCCCCTCTGCCTCTGGATTGCTCTGTCCGTGCTTTGTTTCCAGGCAGCACTGCCCGGATCTGCCCTGGGAGAGGGGAGCAGCATCGTGGAATTGTCCTGGGCTGGATGATCCCACACAGTTGTTCCAGCAGCAGGACAGTCCCTGCGTCCCTCGGGTGTTTCTGTCCCAGATTTGGGCTCTCAGGCACCTGTGGCTGTGGGAAGCAGGGCTGGGTTCGTTCCCCGTGCAGAGCTGGTTGCTGCCTCCTGAGTCATTCCAGATGGGAGAAAAAGGCACTCCCGGAGCTCAGCTCCTCTGAGCTCACTCGTGTCCCTTCCCAGGGCAGCTTTAGCAGCTGGGTGATGCTCATCATGTCACCCCCTTGGCTAAACCCATTTTCCTTCCCAATCCCTGGAGCCCCAGCCCCAGGATCTGGTACCCCCCGGTCTAAGCAGGCTGTGGGTGCCATTGGGGCGCTTTCGCTGCTGTCTTTGTCACTCAGGGCTCATGAATCCAAGGCAGGGAATGCAGCAGCTTCCCATAAAGATCCACAAGACAACTTTGAGGTATTGATGTGCTGAGAGTTTCTTATGCCCAGCAGCAGCTGAGGCAGGGATTGAGTTGTCTGACACCTAATTAGAGGGAAAATTGCTGCTCTGCCAGGCTCTGCCAGGCTGGTACAGCACTGGAGAAGCCCAATCTGCAGCCTCAGCCTCTTTTTTCGGTTCTCTCCAGAAGTGAGGGGGGCTCAGAGAGTAAGGAGATCAGTGTCCCCTAAGCTGGGGAGTGGGTGTGTGCCAGGATGTCCCATCCACTCAGGGGACACAAGCCCTGCTGTCCCCATCCTCCTGCTCGGCAGAGCTGCTGGAAGGAGCTGCTGGTGCTGACAAAACGCCTGTCAAGGAAGTTGTTTGGAGCCAGGCAGGATCAAGAGCTGTGCTGGGAGCAGGAATGCAAACAAACAGCCAGAACAGCAGATCGGCATTTTTTATTGAATCCAAAAAGGATTTTTTTCCCCCGTCTCTTGCTCTCTCCTACTGCTTCAATGAAATCCTGGTCCATGCTCTGCCAAGGTTCCCATTTGCTGGCTGTTTCCAGGATGTGGGATTGGGTTGCTGTGCAAATGAGTTGCTGTGTCCCTGCCCCTCTGGTTTTTGCTGGATTAGGGGTGGATTTGGGTTACAGCACCGGGGCAGAAGAGCGAATCCCAGGGTGCTCCGAGCCCCTCCAAACTGGGCTTCCTCTCCTGCCCAAAAGTCCTCCTGGGGCCGATCCCACTGACCCCCACCTCCTTTGGTCTTCCAGGCAAACAAGCTGAGAACCAAAACTCTGCGCAACACCCTGAACCCCACCTGGAACGAGACCCTCACCTACTACGGCATCACCGACGAGGACATGATCCGCAAGACCCTGCGGTAGGGCCCCGTTCCCAGGGCACACGGGTCCCTTCCCCTCCCTCTGCCCTGTGCCAGGTGTCCCTCCCCATCCCAGGGACAACTTCCCACCGGCTCAGCCCCGCAGGAGGGCCCTGGAGCTGCTCACAGCAGAGCAAGGCAGAGTTATCCCCCAGCAAGGCTGAGAGTTTGTGAGTGCCCTGCACACATCCATCAGCCCAAAGCCTGATTTCCAGGCAGCCTGGGCTGGGATAACCAGTGAGGAGCCTGTTCCTGCTGCATCATTAACTTCAGAACTCTCTGGCGGGCTCCTGCCTGCAGAGGGGCTGTGGTTTGGGTTTAACCTCTTCATGCCCAGCTCTCACGGGCACACATTGAGGCTTTGTGGTTGTGTCTTGCTGGGAAAATCTCCTCAGGGAAGTTCTGGGGCCCTTTCAAAGCTGAGCTTTTCGGGAGAATGCTGGAGGCCTCTGAGAATTATTGTCCAACTAAACAAAGAGTTTGGGTCTTTATTTTATTACTTTGTTTTGTTGGTTCAGTCTGTGCATTCAACATCTCCTGGCAGCATCTCCCAGGGGCTGGGAGAGGTTGTGTGAAGATGGAGGTGGGCAGGAGTGGGGGCAGAGCTTGGAAAGATGCTCTGCAGGAAGCAGACACCTGTGAGTGCAAAGATTTTCATGTTTTGGCCTCTGTCCCACCTGGACGAGGGCAGGAACTGTGGGCAGCCTCGGCTGCTCCATCACCACGCTGATCCAGGACCGTGCTGCAGGATTTGCTGTAAGATCCGCTCTCAAACAGAGGATTTTGCATCCTTCTCCAAGGACTCAGGGCTTTGCCAGCTCCGTGGCTGGAATCCCACCCTCCTCATTTGCAGGTGACCTGGGAGTTTGTGATTTTCCCCACTCCAAGGGCACAAAGCTGCCTTGTGAGAGGTCCTGCTCGGAGGTGAGGCGGGGCAGAGCCCACCTGTTGTCTGCAGTGTGCAGGGAGGTGGGAAATTCAGCACCGTGGATTATTATTTCACTTGGAAAACATTAGTCACGCTGGAAGTGCTGCAGGCTGGTGGGGCTGGGAAGCCTCCAGTTTGTTGTTATTACTGGTGGGTATTTTTTTCACTCCAGGCTTTGAAGTTTGCAGCCTCCTCAAGCGTGGAAATCGGTTTGTAAGGAGATGTTGGCTGAGTTGTTTGCAGGAAGGCGACAGGGAGCAGGAGGGCTCTAACCCCCCCCTGCCACCCTTTCAGGGTCCTGGGAGCTGCTTGTCCCTCGGGAAGGGCTGTGATCCTGGAAGCTGTGGGATGGGGGATGCACCAAAATATGTGTGGGACTGGATTTGCCTTTCTTCCCACAGAAACCCTGCGCTACCCCATCCCATCCCTGCCTGCCAGCCTGGGCATTACAGAGCTCCTTGTGCCCTCCCCAAAGCTCAAAACTGTTCATGGACCCCCTGTACCCCACCTGGGACCCCTCAATCCATGGGGGAATGTGGCTGGATGGACTTTAAAGATCATCTCATTTGGGCAGGGACACCTCCCACTATCCCAGGGTGCTCCGAGCCCACTCCAGCCTGGCCTTGGACACTTCCAGGGGTGAGGCAGCCACAGCTTCCCTGGGCAACCTGTGCCAGGGCCTCCCCACCCTCCCAGGGAAGGATTTCTTCCCAATATCTCATCTAAACTGACCATCTGTCAGTGTTTTGGTGTGGCTTGAGCTGTTTCTCTTCTATGAGCTGGCCCTTCACTCTCCCAGTGCCTCTTCCCGCAGGAAACATCTCCACTCATTGTCCTGCCTTGGGTGCTTTGCTTCACCCATCCATCTTCTCCTCAAAATATCTCCTTTTCCATCAGGAAAAGCCAGCTTCAAAGCCAGGAGGACGCTGGTTTTCCCTGTGCTAATCAGGAGAGGCTCCTGCCAGGCAGCTGGTGCCACTTGAAAGAGCATCAGTGATGCTCCCCTAGGTCTGGGTGGTGACCATTCCCCGGGAGCCTCCCTGGTGCTGAGCTGGGCAGGGAACTCAATTCCAAAGTCTCTTTAATGTAAAAATAAAGGCTGAGATCAAAGCTGCCGCCAGCCTTCGCCTCCCTGCAGCCTGGAGATGCGTCAGGGAAGCTGGAAAAGCACCCAGAAATCTTCCCTGCCCACCTGGTGGGACGTGTCCAGCATGGATTGGCAGGGTGGTGCTGCCATGGGGCACTCTGCCAGTGCCTGCAGCCTTTTTGGAGGGGACAAGTGGCATTTGTCAGAGCAGCTGGAGCAGGGACATCCTGGAGAGCTGGGAATTTGGATCCCCTCCTGCCCAAGCCCCCCAAACCCAACCCAGACAGGTTCTCCCTCGTCCTGGTGTGGCCTTGTCCAAACTGGTGGAGCGACTTTGCTGTCACGGACCCCAGGAGCCATCAGGGTTCACCTCCCCGAGGTGAAGGAGAGGTGAAGGCAGCACTGGCAAGCAGGATTTTGTTCATGAACCAACCCCCTCAAAAAGCAGCAGATATTTGGGATTTCATGGAGCGCAGCAGGTGGGAGGATCTCGAAAGGTCTCATCCATTCATTGAATTAAATATCCCTGAGTGTAGCCCAAGGCTTAGCAGGGATGAAACCACCCACCAGCCTGGGAAAAGGCAGGTTCAGAGCCGTGCAAAACACACTGGAGTGCACAGATGGATGGGACTGGGGACAAATTCCCTGCCAGCACTGGGGGGAAATCCCACCCCGAGCCCCCATTCCCACCTGGACTCTGACCACAGGGCACAACGTCAGGGGGAGGCAGAGAAATGCTGCAGGGGAAACAGGAACAGGCAGAATCCAACCACCTCCATTTAAATAATGCATGTAATATGCAATAAATAAATTGCTTTCATAATAAATACCCGAGCTGGCCAGATATTGGATACAATTATTCACATCCAGATATATTGGCGAGTTGTTGCATTATTCATGGGGTGCTCAGCTAGCCCACGGATGCCAGGAATTCTTTGTTTAATCATGTGTTTGACAAACATCATGACTCATTAAATGCATTATTCAGAAAATAGTATTTGATCAGGACTAATAGGCGCAGAGCAGCCACTTCAAGGTTTGGGGTCTCAAATTGCTTTACTCTGGATGAATGAGGTTTGCTTGGAACTGCAGGTGCACTTGTAATTACAACTCGCTTCTGCTGTGGTTTCTGCGCTCAGACTTTGAGGCATTTTGTGGTGGAGCCCAGGGTGGGATCCTCCTTTTGTTTTTTGGAGGACTGGACGTTCCCTGGATGTTATTTTGTCTCCCTGCCTGGTGTTGCCTGTCCTTAAGCCAAGCCAGCACGGCCTGCTCCTCACGGAGAGCCTCCCGTGTTGCCATAAGGGATCTTGGACACAGGGGAGGCATCTCAGGCTCTGCTCTGTGTGTTTTTGTGGAAAAGGGTCCTTGCTGACCCCCATTCCCACCTTTCCATGCCGGGAAAGAGGCCGAGGAACTCGTGTGAGGGAGCAGAAGCCGTGAGTCAGCTGCTGGAGCTGCGCAGTGAGTCAGGACTGTAACCCAGGAGCCCGGGCTGAGTAGGAGGGAGGAGAAGTTTAATGAGCAGTGATTGTTCATTTGCTGCTTAGTTTTCTTCCAAGGTGGTTTTCACAGCCCTTAACTTAGAGAACAGGACCCCACAGTGAGGATATCAGACCCAGCAGCGGGCTGGAGGGATTGGGGTTAACAAGGAGAGATGAGAAAGGGGTGATGCTCCAGTTACAGGCCGGGGATGGAAGGTGAGCGAGGCTGCCAGAGGCATCTCGTGGTGCTTGTCATGGGGCTGATTTTCTAACCCAAGGCATAAAAATTCCATCACATCGATTTCTCAGAATAAGATCCAAGCTGGTGTGATTGCACGGTGCCTTTTTCCAGAGAGAGGGCTGGGGCTGGGGCTTCCTGCTCATCTCACTCAGAGCTCGCTGCCTTCACTGATGGGCCAGGGCACTCCCAGCGTGCCTGAGCTGGAAATGAATTCCAGTGGGGATGAACCACAGAGGGATTGGGGCTGGGGGCTCATCCTGCCACCACCACTGGAGTTTTCCACATTTCCTTCCTGGGCTTTTGCCCATCCTGAGGCTCCTGAGTCTTCAGAGCAAGCAGGACGTTGTGTTTGGGATCTTGTTGTGCTTCTGGGGTGTGTCGGGACATTGTCAGGAGAATCCCTACTCACATTTTTGAGAGTTAAACCATCCCAAACCCTGTCTCCCTGAGTGCCCAGGAGCCAGCACCGCTCCACAACTGCCAGGTGTACAAACAGACCCTGGGATGCCAGCTCCTTGTGGGGCCATGTCCCCTCCTGTGCCCTCCTGTCCCTCCCCAGCTCTGCCCAGATGGGGTTCCACACTCCTGGCAAGTGCAGTTGTCTCTGGAGCTGCTGCTGCTCTTTTGTTGGCTTTGTTCTTTACAAGAAAGACGAGAGGAAATGGGGAATATCGTGCCTGCATTTGAGATTCTCTTGGAGGATTTTACCGTGATGGTGGGGTGGTTTTTTTCCATGGGTATCTATAGTAACGCTGCATCCAGCCACAGTTTTCTGGAGAGCAGCATTCCCTGTTTTCCTGCTCTTTTTTTTTTTTCCCCCCAAATCCCTTTCCTCTGCTTCTCCCCAGCCTTGATGATCCTTGTGCTGTGGCACTGAGACATCCCCATGGCTTCCTTGCTTCCTGCTTACTCATTTGTGAGCGTGAGGGTGGTCAAACCATCCTTGGATAAGCCACTAAACCATCCACAGCTAACCCATCCCCAGATAAATCATCCATGGATAACCCATCCATGGATGAACCATGCAGATGCCGAGCAGGCAAGAGGTGTGGTGTGCAATTCGTTGCTCTCAGGTGGGATCACGGGGCATTATTGATCTTTAATTACTTTTCCCCCTCCCCGTGTGGTCCCTGGGGGCAGAGGTGCCACCCGTGGGAGGTGGACACCAAAGGGAGTGGGTGAAAGAGGAAACAATCCCGTGCCAAAAGGAGGAGAAGGTGCTGTGAGAACATTTTTTTAAAAGGGAGAAAGGAGGGAAGAGAAGGGAAAGGAAAGGAAATGCCTTTATGGGCAGGGAGCCCAGCCAGCCCCTGCGTGGCTCCGGTGGGGATGCAGGATGCTCCCTTTGGAGGGGGGTGGGATGGCTTTCCCCTTTACCAGCACTGCTGGGGAACAGCTGCTCCCTCAAGGCACCCTTCTGGCCCTCTCTGGGATTTCGGGAGCTGCAAGCAGAGAGGCTCCCTGCAAAGCACTAACTTTGCTCTTCTGTCGTCTCTCCTGATGCCCAGAGCGGGCTGGGAAGCAGCAGAGGAATGACTCATTATCTGCCAGCTCAGGGAAAGGCATTTATAGCTTTTCCATGGAAAACAGCCTCGGCTCAGCACCACGTCACAGCCGCCGTCACTGGGACCCCAGCCGGGCTGGGAGAGCCTCACCTGGCCGGGGCGTGATGCTTCCCCTGGGCTGGGTGTGGAAATCACTCCTGGCCTTGTCTGTTCGGTGGGACAGGAGGTGGCAGAGCTGCTCTGTGTCCCAGCCAGGTCACCCTGGAGCAGTGCCCCAGCCCCTCGGGAAGGAGGGAAGGAGCTGTGTGGGAAGCAGGCTTCTCCCAGCCACACAGTCCAAGGGAGGGGTGAGGAAGAGCCTCCATGGTTGGGCAAAATTGCAGCTCCAGCAACTCCGAATAATTTTGCTTTAGTCACTGATGACTTTGATGTTTTAATGGAAGAGTCATTAGGATGGTTGAGGCTCCAGCTCGGTTTTCTGACAGTGCCTGGGCTGGGATGTGAGTCTAGACCAGAAACTCACCCCAAGAGCTGCCGTGGCCCAGCTGTGCCAGCAGCTGGATGCATTCCAGCTGCATTCCAGCTGTTTTCCAGCTGCCTGCAGAGGATGTGCCCTGTCCACGGCCTGGGGAAGGGTGACCCCAGCTGTTCCCTCACCGGGAGGACCTGCAGTGCAGGGGGGCAGCCCCTCTCCTGTCCCCAGTGTCCCTGCTGAGCCCGTGCCCGTTGCAGGATCTCGGTGTGTGACGAGGACAAGTTCCGCCACAACGAGTTCATCGGGGAGACGCGCATCCCGCTGAAGAAACTGAAGCCCAACCAGACCAAAAACTTCAACATCTGCCTGGAGAAGCAGCTGCCGGTGAGTGAAGGGGATTCAGAGCCTCCCCCCACCACAGGGTCCCAGATACAGCAGCTTCTCCCTGTGGCACGAGGGAACACGGAGCTGTTTGGCCCCTCGAGGGTAATCAGGGCGGGGGGAAGAGCATCCCTTGCCTGGGGAGGCGTCTGGCTGCGGCTGAATCCCAGTACAGCCCCCAGACTGGGCGCATTCCCTCCCCAGATAGATAAAACAGAGGACAAGTCGCTGGAGGAGCGTGGCAGGATCCTCATCTCCCTCAAGTACAGCTCGCAGAAGCAGGGGCTGCAGGTGGGCATCATGCGCTGCGCCCACCTGGCCGCCATGGACGCCAACGGCTACTCCGACCCCTACGTCAAAATGTGAGTGTGACAAATGTGAGTGTGACAAATGTGAGTGTGACCCGCGGCCCTGCTGTCCCCCTCACGCCTCCCCCCGGAGCGGGAATTAATTGCTCTCATTAGGAGATGCAAATGAGGCCGTCACGGCAGCAGCTTGCCTCCGCCTGGAGCGTTATTCCCTGGCAATTATTTGGCAGAGCTTCCAGGTAAGGTGGGCGCGGGGCTTGGTGGTGGTGGTCGGGGGGGCTGTCCCTGCTGGTTTGGCCCCGGTTTTTGGGGGGATGGCATTTTTGGAATTCATTCTCTGCGAAGAAGGGGTGGCCATGGTGAGGAAGGACCCTGAGCCTGTCCCCCCTCTCTGTCCCCACTGTGCTGACTCGAACTTGGGCACTTTTAGGGATGATATTTGCTAAGGCAGAACTACTGGGATAAAACCCTGCCTGGGAGAGCAGGAATGGAGTTTATCAGCAGCATATTTTCACCTTCTCATTGAATTGGTTTTTAGGGGTGGAGGTGTTTGTATAAAAATCCCCTCTTGCTTTTTAAAACACCCATGGGAGGCTCAGTCCCTGATCAACACAATTCCCATTGCACCCAGCTAGTTTTGGGTGTCCCCTGTGCCATCCACAGGAGATTGCATCTGCAGGGCTGGGATCAGAGCAGATAGAAAAGTGATGCTTCTCGGTACAAGCCCTAATTTTTTAATTATTATGAGCAAGATGTGGAACGTGTGGCAAGGAGGCAGAACCGGTGTTTAAAGGCACAGCACCAGCACAAAACCACTTTGGCCTGGCCCACATTTTGGGTCTCCTCTCTGCCTGGTGATGCTTTAATCTCGTTTGCTGTCCAGCTCTGGTGCTGTGCTGCAGAATATCTGCAGGGAGCAGCTCAAAGCTGCTCGCTCCTGCTCCCTTTTCCACATTGATGTGGTTCCTGTCTCCTGGAGAGGCTCTGGATGAGCGGCCCGGTCACCCAGTCCAGAGTCTGGACTGGTCCTAGGCTGGGAGTGGTGGGTTTGGGCAGCATGTGTGCAGTGCCAGTGTCCCCTAGGGACTGGAGATGGGATAATCGGTGCTCTCTGATTGCAGCCAGCAGCTGGCTTGGTTCTAAGGTGGGGAAATGCTGCCTCCTCCCAGCCACCCCCAGCATTTTGGCAGGGGTGAGCAGGGGAGGAGGATCTGGAGGTTCAGGGGGCTCAGCCACCCACCTCAGGCTGGCTCTGCTCAGGAGCTGGTCGTGCAGCCACAGATGTCCCCACCCATGGCCTCCTGCCCTCCTCACTGGGACCCACGGGGCTGCTTCGGTCTCGTTGCAGTTACTTGAAACCAGATGAGGACAAGAAATCCAAGCACAAGACAGCGGTGAAGAAGAAAACGCTGAACCCCGAGTTCAATGAGGTGGGTTTGGGGTGGGTGTGGTTCTCACCGAGGGGCTTTTCTCAACCTCAGGCTTAAAAGATAAAAAAACCTCACCTTAGTCACTGTGTGAGGGATCAGGGTTGGGTTCCCCGTGGGCAGCAAAGCCTGAGGAGGAGGATGGGCAGCCCCAGCCCTTGTTTCATCCTGACTCTGCCTCTGCTTCCCCACAGGAGTTTTTCTATGAGATAAAGCACGGCGACCTGGCAAAGAAGACCTTGGAAGTCACTGTGTGGGATTATGATATCGGGAAATCAAACGATTTCATAGGTGAGTGGCACACTCCTGAAGGTCTCCTTGGCCTCTTTTTTATTAATCTTCACTGTCTGTGCCTCTTGTTTTTCCTGCACTCTTCCAGCCCCCCGGTTTGTTCTCCATCCCCACATTCATTCTCACTGGGTTTCGGTTCTGCTTTTATCCCTCTCCTGCACCTGAGCCTCTCAACGAGCATCCAAGCTGGGAGAAAATGTGTCTGCCTCTCCCCTTCTGTTCTCAGATGTTTTCCTCTGAGTAAAAAACAGCTTTAACACGGAGGTTTCATTTATCTCTGTTGGATGTCTGCGCTTGTTGTGATTTTGTTGCTGGTCACTGTGATTTATCACCAACAAGTGCCCGGTACCTCTGACAGCCGCTGTGATTGCAGCGAGCCCTTGGCACAAGGGACAGGGGCACTGCCTGGGACAGGGGCACTGCCTGGGACAGATCCCAGATCACAGCCATGAGGGGAAGGGGAGGATGGGCTGTATTTCACATCGGGTTGGATGCTGTGAGGTTGCTGAATCACCTGGATCCTTCCGGCATCCCCCGGCATCCCCCGGCACCTCTCAGCATCCCTTGCAGGGCTGAAGCTCCCCCCTACCTCTCTCTCTCTCTGCCTCTCTCCCAAGGCGGAGTCGTGCTAGGAATTAATGCCAAAGGGGAGCGGCTGAAGCACTGGTTCGACTGCCTGAAGAACAAGGACAAGAAAATCGAGCGCTGGCACACGCTGACCAACGAGCTGCCGGGCGCCGTCCTCAGCGACTGAGCCCCGCGGGGGCCGCAGCCCCACAGCCTTTGGACTCCTCCCAGCTTTGGCCACGGGGGATCCCGGGGCAGCCAGGAGAGCAGGACACCCCACAGCAGGGCCTGGCTGCAGGGAAGCCCTTCCCAGGGGAGATGGCACAGGTGCTTTGCTCCGGCGGCCGCTCCCGGCTCCCAAGGCTTTTCCAAAACGCCTCTTTGCGCCCTGCTGCACTCTCAGCCCCACTCTCGAGCGTGCACGTGCACACGCACACACACACATGGGTGTGCACCCCTGCATGCACTGCAGTCTGGCTCCTCTCCCAAATCCCAGCTCTACTCGGTTACCTTCTCGCTGCCTTGCAAGTCAGTGGCAACAATGAATGCGTCCGTCCGCGTCCGTGTGTCCGGCATCGGCAAAAGGCGTCCCTAAAAACACTCACAAAACCCGGAACTGTCTCCTCGAGGCAGCTTGTGCCATATCTCTGGTGGTTTGTCAGTCTCTGTGGTTTGGGCCTAAACTGTCTTTTATGCATTTAAAGCTCCTCCGTTGGAATGATTGTGTCCCCGGTAAACCTGGAAGGAGTGTTTGCTTTCCTCCCAGGAATGTTGTGCTCGTCCTCTCCAGTAGCTCATGGGAAGTCAGCAGAGCTGTGCAGACCACGGCTTTCCTCCTGGGATGGGGCAGCCTCACATTTGGGAGGCAAAATGAAAAGCTCAGTGGAGCAGCCTGGCTGTT
The DNA here is from genome assembly GCA_013398015.1 of Oreocharis arfaki. NCBI lineage: Eukaryota > Metazoa > Chordata > Aves > Passeriformes > Paramythiidae > Oreocharis > Oreocharis arfaki. The sequence goes on from VZRR01002316.1 coordinate 154,224, forward strand.
GCTGCTTCCCAGGATCGGCAGCAGCCCTAATGAAACCACACCATGCAGCAGCACGGCTGTTTTTCCAGCAAAGCCAGCGTTCAGGCTGAAATTTTCTGTCATTTCTCCCTTTTTCATCCCTTTCCAATTCATCCTTTAAGTAATGAAGATGCTGAGCCTCGGGGCTGAGCTGGGGTTGTGTCTGTAGTTCGGCACGGCCGCGCGAGGTTGATCCATTTTCTGCCTCGAACAGCGTCCAAGCCAAATAAATTTCTGCCTGTGGCACAGTAATATTAATAGGGCACAGTAATATTATATTAATATCATCATAATAATCCCAGATATCATCCTCTGTGATCCACCTTGGCTGGTCTCTTCATCCTCATGCCACCAGAGGCCTGGTGGGGTGAGCTAAAACTTTCTAGGAAATGCTGCACCGTCCCCCAAATTTTTTGAAGCCTTTAAACAATGATTTCTTAGGAAGAGCTGCTCTTTCCCCACGGGTCTCAATTACCCTCAGCTTCCAAGCCCTGTGCACGTGTTGCCAACTTCTTTTTTTTTCCTCTTGGGAAGCGATGGAATCTCTGGAAACCTACGTTTACTCTTCCCAGTGACGATCGTGTTACGCCTTGTTTGATATTGGGGGTGGGGG
>VZRR01002317.1:0-50725 GCA_013398015.1 Oreocharis arfaki
TACAACAAGCTTCTCCAAGAAACTGTTTAGCTTTACTCTCCCTGTAAATACTGTTATGATGCACAAGATCAAAATATTCTGAGCAAAAGATTCTGAACTTCATTTGCAGAAACTGTTGAAGCATGGAAGATAAGCCTCTTTGATGTTATACCCCAAAATGAAATGTACAATTAGTTCGAAATCCAGTAATTCACTTGTCGTCTGTCAAGTTTGCACAGAAACTGTTGCCAAAACAGATGTTTGGTTGACACGCACCTTGCTTTGCACTGATTGCTGCACAGAAAGGAAAGATGCTAAAATGGGAAGGTATGTTCAATTTAGTTCAGTAGGGCTTGCAGGCTGCTTTGTGAAAACAACAGTGGGGTGCAGGATAGCAGAGAGGCAGAGGAATAGGCACAAAGCAGGTGGAGAAAATCAAGTAAACCAAGGAGGAAGTGAGAATAGACGAAGAAAGGAAGGTAAAAAGAAAAAAAAGAGAAAGTGGGAAAGGTGGTAAGAAAGGAGGAACATGAGCATGGTGGAAGTTTAGAAGCATTTACTGCTGATTTCCAATTAACTTTCTCACTTTGCCTTTCATCTGTCTCCTGGGTTGTTGGCTGAGCTGGCTCTTCCCTGAAGACTTTAGGGCTCCTCTCTAATGTTGTACTATCAGTTTGAGGACCTTTTCCACCCAAGCCACGAGGGACCACCCCTTCTCTAACAGCTGGGTGTTAGCTGCTCCAGACAGGGCTGGGGCCTGAGGACGTACTACCTGTCCCCAGAAGAAAATATGGACAGAATTTGGAAGTGAAAAGCATGTATGATGGGGTCACACAAGGAAAGCATCCTTCCCACCGTTTCTTTAGCTGTGCTGTGGTGCTCCAGAGCAGCCTTGAGCCCTCCTTCATCTCCTTGTTCCCCAGGCAGGTCCCTCTCCCACATCAACTGATGGGCCACCACTAACCACTTGAGATAGGAATAGGTCTGACTTTAAGGACATCCTGAAAAAGGGAAGAAACATAAACACCTCTGTCTGTTCCCCACTCTGTTTCATGGTACAGACTCATTGAACACATGGCAGCATTTCAGTTGAAACCTTTTGTAAGGGCAGCCTAAACCTCTGAGCATGACATTGGCAGGTTCTCTGCCTGATGTGATGATGTCTGTTTTGGGAGAAGCAGCACATTTTCACCTTGCTGGGTGCTTCTGTGTGCAACAGTCTGGGCAGCTTCTCCTCTCTTGCTCAAAGCCCTTTTTCTTTACGGGCAATTAGTCTTGGTGACATCTCTGGCTGATGGGGAACTGTCACGGTTAACTGCTTTGAACTTGTTTATTTCAGATGCCACCTGCATTTCCTCACCTAAATGTTCTGACTGGTCCTTTCTTAAAGTAGATCCTTTTATATTTATTTGTAGGCAACAACACAGAAACAAAAGAAACACAAGAAAATAAACTTCATATTATAATATTACAGATAAGAAGGGTTTTTTTCCTATCAATTTGTCACAACATTTTTATTGTTTGAATACAGAAGTAGGAAAAGATGAGGAAATGGTTGAAACCTTGGAGTTTTACAGTTATATTTTAATAACATGTATTTCTGGTTGTTTTGTTTGTAAGCCTAAACAATCTGTATCTCTAAATATGATAACATGATCTGTAATGTGACTCTCTCCATAACGTAATTCTTGAAACAGGAACATCTATCCCTCAGTTACTCCCACACCATCTCCCTCTGCCTCCCCACAAAAGTCTGTTTGGAGCAGATCCTCTTTCTCAGCCTCACTGATTAGGGCAGGAGCACCAGGTCACAGCCTTTCTGAGGTTGAGAGGAAAGGTATTTTATCCTCTTCTGTTGAGGAGCATGCACAGTATGGGTATGAGATGAGTAGCAATGAGCATAAATTGATACAGGTACTCAGAGAGCTGACTAGGAAAGATATCCTCCTTGGTTTGTTGCTTGCTGACAAGAAGGGCTCATGAGTGAATTGGTGATTGGTGGGCTATTTGTACCAAGAAGCAGTTGAATTCGAAATATCTGATGACAAGAGGAAAACAGCCAGCATAACTGAATGTGAGAAGAGCAGACTCCAGGCTGCTCAGGGAACTAGTTTCTAAGGCCCCTTAGGAAAATGGTTTTGAAGATGCCGGGATCCACCAGCGTGGTCACATTTTAAACAACACCTTCTCAGAGCATGGGAGCATGCAATTCTAAAATGGTGAAAGTCAAACTGGAGAGGCAGAAGGCTGGCTTGGCTGACCAGGGATCTTTCTCTGGAGCTAAGGCAGAAAAAATAAAGTGCATGGCCAGTGAAAGCAAGGTTGGGTGACTTGGGAGGATGTTGTGGTTTAACCCGAACTGGCAACTAAGCACCACACAAGCACTCACTCACTTCTCCCCGACCCTGGTGGGATGGGGAGGAGAATCAGAAAAGTAAAACTTGCTGGCTGAGATAAGAACAGTTTAGTAGTCGAAATGAAGCAAAACATAATATTGCAACAACAACAAAAATTATAAGAAAAAAGGAGGAGAGAGAGCGAGAGAGAAAGAAAACCCATGAGTGACAAGTGATGCACAATAGAGTAGCTCACCATCTGCTTACTTACCCATCTCCAAACCACAGTTAGCTCCCTTTCTGTGCAAATCCACCAGTTTATATACTGGGCATGACATTCTATGGTACAAGATATCCCTTTGGCCAGTTCAGGTCAGCTGTCCTGGCTGTGCTCCCTCACATCTTCTTGTGTACTTCTCTCTGGCAGAGCTTGGAGCTTGCCTGCCTGGTTGGTGTAGAAGTGCCCAAATTACAAAACACTGAAGAGTCCTGAGGTTTCTATGCATCGGGTTTTGTGATGTTATAGCTTATGATTTGGTGTGAGGTCAGTTAGGAGGAGGAACTATGGATTTTTGGCCAATTTAAAAGTAGACTTCTACAGCGGCATTAACAGGTTTATGTGCCATTCTCCCTTCAGAGGTGAGATCATAGAGACATTTTATGAATATCTCATCCAAATTCAGGAGCGTAAGAGGGATGCAAGATGTAATTATTTTAATTGCAACCCAAAAGTAGGATTTTTCTCCATTAGCTCTGTACGTGTTTGTACAGAGAACACTTTCAGGTAGGCAAGGTGGCTGCTGCTCCAGGCTTACATGTGCAGCAAGTTGGTCTTGCATAACCATGTCATGTGGACATCAAAGTATCTGATGTACTGTGAACACCCACTGTGATGACCAAAGATATTCTTCATCAATTGCTACTTCCTTACAGAAGTCATAACAGACCATGGCTACTCTTGGTATTTAGCCTGTGTGGCCTGGAAAGACGACACATCGAGTGGGAGAAGCAGGAAGAGGAGAAAGGAGGAAGAATAATGGCAAATTAATTGAATGTTTACAGTTCTTGTGGAAGTGGCAGAAAAAAATGTGCTATTTACATTACTATCATTAGTAATTAGGCGCAAAAATAATAATCACTGGAAGTTGGTAAGAAACATCTATACTTACAGCATAGGTTTATATGACTGCAAAATCCTCTCTGATCGCTTTGATCTCCCTATTTTTAAGAACTGACATATGAGGAACTTGCAGCTGCCTCCCCTGTGAGAAAAAATTATATTTGAAGGAACTTCTTAAATTAAAGCAGGTCTGATTTCAACACAGCTTGTTTAGTCTCTTGTTCTGCGATAAAATGGGGGTGCTACGTAGCAAACATGATATTCCGTAAAGGAGCTTTATAACAGCATCTTTAAAAATACCCTGTGTAGTAGATCACGCTGGGGGTCAATAGACCCTCTAGAACAATGAACCTATTTTTTGTCTTCTGAATAACCCTGCCTTTTCATTTCCTCAATCTTGTTCTGAAAGTATCTGCCTGTAGATATGAGCCCTATGACAGGTTGTTCATTTGAAAAAAATCAGCCACAGGCCAAATTTCTCAATTTACTACAAAGAAGATATTCAGATCGTTTTGGTTATAATTATGCTCAGTTGCCTCTGGATGAGCTCAACTTCACTGAATATATATGGAAGTTAGCCTCCTAATTTGAGAAGACAAACTGTGTGTCCAAACACATTATTGTCATTATCTCTAGAAGTATAAATGATAAAAATAAACCACAGAGAAGTCAGATAATTTCTACTATATCCATCTGCTGCTGCTGAAATTAGAACGGGAATTTGTATATCCAACTTCCAAAAGCAACCAGCATGCATTGCTTACGTAATGAGCACCTAGAGGTTATTATACATGGGATTATTTAATTAGAAATATAGCCAAAATTGAGAATCAATTGTGTACCTGGTACAAAATTTTTAATTTGGGTGTGCAAAGTATGAGAGAGTAGGAAGTCCTACTAAGTTTTGAAAACTAGGTGGTTAGGGTTTTTTTGTTTTGGTGGGACAGTATCTTTACTCAAGATATTCAGTCCTGAACTAAAGAACTGTGCCAGAATAGCCACCGATCAAAATCCATTGCCTTATCTCTCTTTGTTTTCTTTCCTTTATTGTTTCTGCATACTGCCAGGCAACATTTTGATCAAAAGCATCTCTAGGTAACTTGATCTTTTTTTAAAGAGAAAGACCCAAAAAATCAAAACTGTCTTTGCTGATGCGAATTCAGAAACATTTGAGGAAATAAAGTTTCAGTCTTTTTCTAGCAATGACATTATTGAAAGAGTAATAATAGAATTATATAATTCTGGAAAAGCTGGCAAGCTTTAAAATGAAAGGTTTCCATTTTTAGTTTTTAAATATTTTTCTGGATATTTTCTTTCATTTTACAACCTGAGTTCTAGTCGCACTGTCTTAGGTATGTGGTTTATCTATGTCATACTCCCCATAGTAATATCTGCAACTCTGGTATATCTTATCAGTATTTTATTAAGATTCCACCAGAGGGAGAAGGTCTGGAAGTATGTGTTGCTTAAAAAACACACATGCCCAGTCTTGTATTTTCCTACAGACAGAGTAGTTTTCAACTAAAAAGCAAAATTATCAATGAGTCCTTTGTGAATATGCCTTCTTTTCCTGCCACCGTTTTTTATGCTTTTGTTTTGCTAACTGAAGAAATAATTTAAATCTGATTTTTAACTGACCTCCCACAGTGACAAATTGCTTTCAGTGTAGAAGAACAAAGGGAAATTTCCTGAAACATAGAACAAGAGAAGTTTTAGCTTATATTCTTGTTGGCTGGTTTCCAGATGATTCTTTGCCATAATTGAGAATATTTGAGGTCCACAAGTCTATATGGAAGGATTATATTCATACAAGATTATGCTCTTAAACATTGCAGCTGAATCCTGCAGTCTGTTAATAATAAAATTTCTTGACCAAATTACCTTGGTCTAAGGCTTACTTTTAGTTCAAGTATTAACTTAGGGAAAACTTAATCAGTAAGCCATGTTGTTGCCTCTCTATCCTGAACTTCTATTCATGATGCAAAAGAAAGAACTTCCAAAGTAAGAATTTTATTGACCCTTGCTCCTTTGGAAAAAGAAATGTCAAAGTCTTTCCATACTTCCCTGCAGTTTCTCACCTTGCATGTTCCTCTCAGAAGTTCCACAGCATCACTGTGACAGAAGGTGTTTTACTGTCCTAAAACCCACCTCAGGCAGCAGTGGCATCGGTTCATCAAAATCCCAGAGCTTGACTATTTGTCTTTGAAAATCAACCAGAAATTTGGGCTGCTTCAAGAAGCAGAAGGAGAAGTGATGTGTAGCCTATACTTAATGCCAGAAAACTTTTACACCAGTGTGTGAAAGAGGTGATGAAAAACGGAGCAGAAACTAGTGGTTTTAGCTTCCACCCTTGTAATATCACTGAAACCACCTTTTCTGTTGTCTTACCTGGGGTATCTTTTGCAATTCCACACAAGACCCATTCTAGCATCTGGCATGAGAAAAGAAGCCCCTCGTGTGTGACCATCTTGGGTTTTGGTTTTGATGTGCACCTCAACTGGATCTGAAAAGAGAAAGGGAAGAGTGAGGATGCTGGCATGGATTGTAGGTTGGCATGTTGACTCAGCCCAGCGATGTCTGGGAGAGGGACACACTGCACTTTGAAGGATAACTCGAAGTTATGTAAAGATTGGACAAACACGTCCTAGAATAAGTGATTCACATAAAGAATAAGTTATGAGAATACTTTATTTGTCTAATACTTATCTCCCACCCTACATATCCTGTTTTCTCACTTGTTCCAAGCAAGAAAAGGAATCATGTTACAAGTATGGGCAGTGTTTCCTATGACATTTTTAAGGGCCAGGATCGATGCTTTAAGATACTCCTCAGACACAATTGCCTCATGCATTTAAGGAGTAAATCAAAGACAGCAGATTTCCTCTTGGTACTGCTTCCTCCAAGACACTCTTCTTTGGCTTCTCATGGATGACTGTGAATGAAATCCTGCTTTGATGTGAGATCCAGTCACAGAAACTGCATGGCAGAAATGCCAATTTTCTGGACTACAGACATATTTGGGTTTGAATTTTCTTGAGACTGATGTGGCTGTATGTGTGCCATATGTAACGGCACAAGCTTTGTGAAATACTCATGTAAGAGTGAACTTGTGTGTATGCTACACAGTTTTAACTCACAACAAAAACAACCATTTATCATTACATTTATAACACATGCATGGGCTCTGAGGTGTGATGTGCACCCTTTCTGGCTCTATCCCTGGTCCCAGAAATCCTGCCATCAGGGGGCAGCTCTGCAGGAGACAGGAGAAGAGTAGCAACCACTTCTGCAAAGAGGAGCTGCGGTGGAGCTCTGCTTTGCAGCAGCTAAGGCCTTCTGATGCTTTCCCGTTTGATCAGCGACTCTAATCCCAGAGATGTTACATATATGTATATTGTATACACGTGTGTGTATATATGCATATATACATATAGATGCATCCAAAACATCTTCCACTTAAAAAAAAAACCCAAACAAAACAAAAGAATAATTTTTAATGTCATGGACCACCGCAGGATTCTACAAACAAACCCAGTTTCAAATTTTTGTCGTCAGGATACCAAAACTAATTAATAAATCTCTCAGAAAGACTGTGGTTTAAGTACTGAAAGGAGAAGAAAACCCTCAAGAAATGACACGTCTAAAGCAAGCTAAATGAACAACTAACCCTGAACAAAGAGGAGTCTAAGAGCACAAAAGAAACATATTTTCTTTAAAATCTCCTAAAATTGTTAGGAACAAAAAAAAATAATTTACAATCCCAGTCTGGCACTGTTCTTGAAAATTTTCTTACATTATTAATTTTGCACAAAATGAGTGATTACTAATGTATACTGAGAAAATATTTCATTCTCTTGGATAGGCTAGTTCTTCTTCCCAAAAAGAAAAATAAAAGCTGTCCTTTTCTAGTGTCTCATGGAAAGGCACTTCAAACTAGTGTGGGTGATAACAGGGCTGGAGGAGCAGCAAGGGAAAAGAGCAGATGTTCCAATTGCCCATTCTGTGGGCAGCTGCCTGGAAAGCCAAAATTAAGAGAGAGAAGCTTTTTTTTGCCAAAACCCAAATCCTGCCACAAGCAGCTCCCTCTTAACCAGGAGGAGCCAGGCTGTCCCCAGGGAGTTCCAGGGGAGATGCCCTTCCTTCTGTATGATCTTGCAGTGAGGGTGGGGGAATGGTGCTAGAAAAGGATAGTGTCAATGCCTCCACCTTGTCTAACTCTCCAGTTTAGACAGTCCTTTCATGACACAACCTGCTGCAGACCCACAAATGCTCTCTAATATTGTTTCCTTGGGAAAAATAAAGCTCACAGCTTTGGCTTCCAAGCTCAACCACGTTCTCATACCTACCTACACAGATTTTTCTGATTCTGCTGCAGGGCAGAGAGCTCAGGCAGGACTTCAGGGCAAACTTGGCAAAACAGAGCCTAAGCCTCACTGGCAATCCTCTTAACTAGTTCTCTTTGTCTGGAGATAGGGTTGACGTTTCACTGAGTGCAAGCTTGAGAACAGTATGACCAGAGACAGTGATTGAAGGACACGGGAAATTCTCCTGTCCCAAAGACCACTTAAATGAAAGATGAACTAATCAGGATAGCATGCAAAAAGCACTTAATACCTCATTGCCTTGAGAATTTACTAGGTTCTTTCCTTCTCATTTCCAAGTCTTCCTCTAAGTATCCTTAACTCTGTATTTTTTGTGATTTGCTATATACTGAATATTGTGCAGGGGGAAAAAAGTTCTAGAATGATATTAACTCCTGTTCATAAATTCCCGATAACTAAAATAATTTATAACTTCTCTCCCTCTCTCCCTCTCCCTCTCCGTGTTGTCTCTCCCTGGCAATATGTTGTTATGCCTACAGCAGAGCACAGTCGCTGTTGCACTGTACTTATACAATGCAACTGTTTTTCAGGGACAGAATTGGAAAACTTCTTGTAGTATAACTGAATGGAAAATGCATGTTGGTGGAAAGAAACATTACAAATGGGAGCATGAGATGAAGGGATTGGATGCACCCTTGGCAAATTTTCAGATGACAGAAGCCTGAGTGGTGCAGTTGGTGCTCCTGAGGGATGGGATTCGTCCAGAAGGACCTGGACAGGCACAAGAAATGGGCCCATGAGAATATCTTGAGGTTTACTAAGACCAAGTGCAAGGTGATGCATCTGGATCAGGGTATCAGTACAGGCTGAGGGATGAACAGATCAAGAGCAGCCCTGCTGAGAAGGACTTGGGGGTGCTGGTGGAGGACAGTCTGGAGATGACCCGCCCATGTGGACTTGTAGCTCCGAAAGCCAAACGCGTCTTGTGCTACATCCAAGGCAGCAAGGCCAGCAGGGCAGGGGAGGGGATTCTGCCCCTCTGATCAGCTCTGGTGAGATCTCACCCAGAGTACTGCATCCAGCTCTGGGGTCCTCAGTACAGGAAGGACATTGACCTGTTAGAGCAAGTCCACAGGAGGCCACTAAGATGACCAGAGGGATGGAGAACTTCTCCTATGAGGAAACACTGAAAGAATTGGGATTGTTCAGCCTGGAGAAGAGAAGGCTTTGGGGTGACCTAATTGTGGCCTCCCAGGACCTGAAGGGAGCCTACAAGAAAGATGGAGAGGGACTTTTTACAAGGGTGTGTAGTGGCAGGNATTATTAATTTTGCACAAAATGAGTGATTACTAATGTATACTGAGAAAATATTTCATTCTCTTGGATAGGCTAGTTCTTCTTCCCAAAAAGAAAAATAAAAGCTGTCCTTTTCTAGTGTCTCATGGAAAGGCACTTCAAACTAGTGTGGGTGATAACAGGGCTGGAGGAGCAGCAAGGGAAAAGAGCAGATGTTCCAATTGCCCATTCTGTGGGCAGCTGCCTGGAAAGCCAAAATTAAGAGAGAGAAGCTTTTTTTTGCCAAAACCCAAATCCTGCCACAAGCAGCTCCCTCTTAACCAGGAGGAGCCAGGCTGTCCCCAGGGAGTTCCAGGGGAGATGCCCTTCCTTCTGTATGATCTTGCAGTGAGGGTGGGGGAATGGTGCTAGAAAAGGATAGTGTCAATGCCTCCACCTTGTCTAACTCTCCAGTTTAGACAGTCCTTTCATGACACAACCTGCTGCAGACCCACAAATGCTCTCTAATATTGTTTCCTTGGGAAAAATAAAGCTCACAGCTTTGGCTTCCAAGCTCAACCACGTTCTCATACCTACCTACACAGATTTTTCTGATTCTGCTGCAGGGCAGAGAGCTCAGGCAGGACTTCAGGGCAAACTTGGCAAAACAGAGCCTAAGCCTCACTGGCAATCCTCTTAACTAGTTCTCTTTGTCTGGAGATAGGGTTGACGTTTCACTGAGTGCAAGCTTGAGAACAGTATGACCAGAGACAGTGATTGAAGGACACGAGAAATTCTCCTGTCCCAAAGACCACTTAAAGAAAGAAAGATGAACTAATCAGGATAGCATGCAAAAAGCACTTAATACCTCATTGCCTTGAGAATTTACTAGGTTCTTTCCTTCTCATTTCCAAGTCTTCCTCTAAGTATCCTTAACTCTGTATTTTTTGTGATTTGCTATATACTGAATATTGTGCAGGGGGAAAAAAGTTCTAGAATGATATTAACTCCTGTTCATAAATTCCCGATAACTAAAATAATTTATAACTTCTCTCCCTCTCTCCCTCTCCCTCTCCGTGTTGTCTCTCCCTGGCAATATGTTGTTATGCCTACAGCAGAGCACAGTCGCTGTTGCACTGTACTTATACAATGCAACTGTTTTTCAGGGACAGAATTGGAAAACTTCTTGTAGTATAACTGAATGGAAAATGCATGTTGGTGGAAAGAAACATTACAAATGGGAGCATGAGATGAAGGGATTGGATGCACCCTTGGCAAATTTTCAGATGACAGAAGCCTGAGTGGTGCAGTTGGTGCTCCTGAGGGATGGGATTCGTCCAGAAGGACCTGGACAGGCTCAAGAAATGGGCCCATGAGAATATCTTGAGGTTTACTAAGGCCAAGTGCAAGGTGATGCATCTGGATCAGGGTATCAGTACAGGCTGAGGGATGAACAGATCAAGAGCAGCCCTGCTGAGAAGGACTTGGGGGTGCTGGTGGAGGACAGTCTGGAGATGACCCGCCCATGTGGACTTGTAGCTCCGAAAGCCAAACGCGTCTTGTGCTACATCCAAGGCAGCAAGGCCAGCAGGGCAGGGGAGGGGATTCTGCCCCTCTGATCAGCTCTGGTGAGATCTCACCCAGAGTACTGCATCCAGCTCTGGGGTCCTCAGTACAGGAAGGACATTGACCTGTTAGAGCAAGTCCACAGGAGGCCACTAAGATGACCAGAGGGATGGAGAACTTCTCCTATGAGGAAACACTGAAAGAATTGGGATTGTTCAGCCTGGAGAAGAGAAGGCTTTGGGGTGACCTAATTGTGGCCTCCCAGGACCTGAAGGGAGCCTACAAGAAAGATGGAGAGGGACTTTTTACAAGGGTGTGTAGTGGCAGGAAAAGTGGGAATGGCTTAAAACTGAAAGGCAGCAAGTTTACATTAGTTAATAGGAAGAAATCCTTTCTGTGCAGGTGGTCAGACACTGGAAGAGGTTGCCCAGAGAAGTTGTGGATGCCCAGTCACTGGAAGTGTTCAAGGCCAGATTGGATGAGGCCCTGAGGAACTCGGTCTAGTGGAAGGTGAACTGGCCCATGGCAGGGGTGTTGGGACTACTTGATCTATAAGGCCTCTTCCGACTCAAGCCATTCTACTCCAAGATTGGAAGACTGGAATCTGAGTTTGGTGTATTCAGTTCTTGAAGAAGAGTATCATTGAGACAGTTAGTTCTTCCTGAATCCTCACATTCCTCTGCCTGCTCATCACCACATACCTGCCCACCACATGGACATAACGATTTTACGTCTTATTTTTTGTAGCACATTTTATTGTTCTCCTCTCTTTTTTCACTTTCATTTTGTATTTTACAGGGAACTTTTTCTCCACAGGAAACAAACTGACTCAACATTAATCTCAAATATCGATATTGTTTTTAGTCATTATATTTTGTTCTCATTTTTGATTACAAAATAACTCATGCTAGCTATCCAGTATGAGATACTTTGTGTGCATATGCATTAAATTAAAGCACATCCAGGAAATGCTTCATGCAATTCTGCAGTGATGCTGAAGACACACACCTGTATTGCATATTCAGACACATTTCTTCATCTCACTCCAGTAAAACCATTGCATTAGCTGCCAGCATTGCTTTGCCGTTTCTACAAGTAAACAGTTATCTCCTGCATAAATTCCTATTTAATCTTTTATTTTTTTAATTATGTAAGTAGTTTGAGTAATTTTTCATTTGCATGGTTATGGTTCACAGTGTTGTGTAGGAATACCTACGCTAGAGAATTGCATTATGTTTCGGGTTTGTTGCTGCATGTGATCCATCTCTTAGTGCAAATAAATTTTGAATTATCAGTGTAGAGGATTTCATAACACTTTCATCACTTAAGATTGACCTTCAGGCCAATTTTTAACCTACTGGAGAAGATTTGAAGGCTTGTAACAGCTAATGCCAACACTTCCTACATGTTTTACTCATGTGAAGGTGTTTACCCTGAAGTAAATGACCGGAGTGCAATCTAATTTCACCTTGGTCACTTTAACACCGGCTATGAGCACACTGCTTGATCTGTACTACAGGATTAATCCCTTATTTTAGTATGTGAAAAGTAGAATCAACAAGCTTTGAGTTCAAGTCAGGCCATGGGAGGACTAGAGAAAGACTGCATCCTAAAAGTACGACTTTTTGAGAGGATTTTAGCAGTTTTGAGAAACTTTAGATTTTGATACTAGACTGAAATTGGCACATTAAGCACAAAGAATGTCACCAGGAGAGGTCTTCAGCCTATGCATAGATTAAATGCAATCTTCTCAAGTTTAAAAAAGTTGAAGGAATTACATCTCAATGGCAATGATTAATGGAGACAGTACCTAGAGGCCTTCCACCTACTTTACCCAATTAGGGCTCATGTCCATCAGCACCTTTTCCATTACAACACCTTCTCAGTCTTGAAGGAAATTGGTGGGGGTTAGAACTTGGACTTTAGTGAGCCCTATGGAAATATCTTCCCACAGAACTTGAGGCTGCCCTGCTTTCACCAACCTGACCATGTTGTCACTGTCCCCCAGGAACCTGACCCGGGTATGAGCCTGCCTGCCCGTTCCTCTACAGCACCTTGATCTGAGTGAAAGCACCTCAGTTGCACTTTTCCACTTCAACTTTGCTCTGGAAAATCTCATGTTCAAATATATCCTTAACAAAGCAGACTTTAGTTCTGACTCCACAAAATAGCTGCTGTGGGCTTTCAAAAACTGCCAGAGCTGTGAGTGAATCCCTTCTGCATCTGATTTCCTCAAGCGGGTCATAGCCTCTGGAGAGGTTGTACAGAGTTCATCTGCTCTGGAAGAGCAGTATTTATCTTTCAATTACCAGAGGCAAATCCAGTCATGGTACTGAAACCTTTCTCAACACTTTTAATCCCTAAAATCATGGTAGATAGAGGAAGTTACAGTTGTTATTAACATTATATGTCAAAGAGCAAACCAAAGAATGCATAAACTTCTATTTATTCTTAGAAAACTAAATGTTCTTGATCAAGGTTCAAACTTTAGAAAAGCTGACATGTCTGTTTTCAAGTAATTTAATAACCTCGTAGATCTATCACTGAGGGAAAATTAGATGTTTGCACAAAGGAAACTGTATTTTTTCTTAAATATATGAGGAAAAAGCAACTTGAAAGATTACCTGTGCAGCTGGAAGTAGAAAACCAAGTCACATGCATTGCTAACATGTTCTGATCAGAGCTTCTGCAGCCAGTTCTTGTCTCCTAGTAGAGATGATGCTGGAAATAGGTCTTCAATCACATTAGTAACCCTGTGAGTAAGAGTTCATAGCAATGAGCTTGGGGCAGGCATTAGGTTTGATACAGAGCAGTTCTGTACATGATGTTCATCTTTAACCATCACAGGTTTAAGCTTTCTAATTCCAAAATTCTATCTTCACCTTTTCAGACCAATCACGCACCACTACACTTGCCTTCCGTTTATCATCCTTCTCCTCTCTCCAACACTACAAAATTGTAAAATAACTGGCTCCTGTTTCTTAGTTTATGATTCCATATTCCTTTTAATCTTTTATTTTGCTGCCCAATTCAGACATTTTCCAGTCACGTACCCTTAAAAAACCCAACCAACCAAGAAACTTCACCCCAAAACAAAACCAACCCAAAACCCAACCCAACAAAAACGTATCCCCATATTTGTTCTGCAGGCGGCTTGATACAGTTATGTTTTAATTAATGTATTTGGTTTGATGCCTAGGAAAGCTAGAGAAGGAGATTTTTACATTAACTCTTTGTCATCAGGCATTTTGATATATCGGAAAATATTTACCGAAGGCAGGTTTTATATGTTCTACAGTGATGCAGAAATCAAATACTTGCACATGGACAAGATGTTTGCTGCAGGGACATGGGATAGTTTTTCAGTCTCACTACTCCAGCTAGTGAGGCTGCAAGTAAGTGGTATACATGTTTATTCCTTTTCCAATAAGCTGGAATATTTCAAAATTTGTTTCGGTATTTTTTAAAAGATGTAACAGCATTAAAATATATGAACAATTCTATACAAATTTTAAAACAGTATTTTTCTTTTTGTATTAAACAGGTACTGTCAAGATCAGAAGGACAAGTATTCAATTTCCCATGCATTGCTGCTAACATTTCCATTCTCTTTTTTTGCAATGCCTTGAGGGAGCAATTCAAATCACAAGAAGAGAGACAGCAAAGGGCAGCAAAGAAGTGTGCAACATTAATCTCAACTGAATCCTAATAAAGCCAGTAGTAATTTCTCTGTAACTACAATGGCTTTGAATCAGGTCCTCAGGGGTAGCTTTATAAAGCAATGTAGGTGCCAGCATTTTTGTAGATCCCACCTGATACCTATCTGCATGTTTAGATAGATTAATAGTAGTGAAATTCTGCACTATCAGATATCCTTACATCTCAGACAAGGTCAGATGTATCTGCTACTGCAGTCTGTGTTACAACTTCCTGAAGCTGTTGGGCATCACCACTTTACATAAAGTGATTATGAGAAGTCATTGAATTCTTCCCTGAAAGTCAGAAGGTCAATAGTACCCTTTAACCACCCATCACTATTTCTACATGAAAGACAAAGGCAGCTCAGGAATTTCAAAGCACTTGGAAATAGAAATTTTTCGGAGTAGTATAGGACCACACAGGCAGGTGTCTCTGCATGTGTGAGTGGGAGATGATGGGGAGAGGGAGAGCTGGGTAATGTGAGAAAGCTTGTAGGAGAAGCCTATAAAAGCAGCAAGGGCAGCATTGTGGGATGGGGAAAGAGCCAGCAAGAGTCTTTGCTATTCCTGGCCAAGAGAACCCTTGTACTGAGAAAATAAAAATATTTCTGTGGCTGAGGCAACCTTTGTTGTGGACAAGAAAACAATAACTTGTCCATTCTAATGAACGAAAGCTTGCAGAGCAATCAGAGTAAGAAAAATGCTGGACTCAAACCTCAGGCTCTCCCATTATCTGGAGTAATCTACAAGACTTTAATCTCTGGCTAGCTGTTTGGATTAAGAATTGCATGCATTGTGCCAGTTTAGTGTCTATTTGTCCCATCTATTCCTTTTCTAGCAGCTGCTGTGTCTCTATCTGTGATACAGTTACAATACACTTCCTTACTTTTTTTTCTGAATTACTTTGGAGATCAGCTATTGCTATTTCCTTTTAGTCTTGGTGTTCTTTATGCAGTTAATCTGTCCAATTCCTAGAGCTTTACTGAAGCGATTTCTTTCAAGGTCATTTAGACACTTCTGCCTTCAGTGTGTTCCCAACATCTGCATTTGAACAGAGGACATGGAGGCATGTTCTGAGAGCCACACTTTGGTCTGTAGTATGGTCTTCTCTCATGGAAACTCCATGGCCATATCCTGAATGCATAGGAGGAGAAAAGATGTGGGTACACACATCTGCACACCACTGAGTTCCCACTGTGAGGATCCCAGGAACTGCAGACAGAAGGGAAGGTTCGTGCCCTCCAGCAGGTCCCCAGACATGAAAGAGAAAGGTACATGGGACATTATGAAGCACACCTGGCTGTAGGGACAACCTGGAACACATATGGTCTATAGACTATTGGGGATGAAAATTTGTTTAAGCTGCTGAAGGCCAGGTACTGCTTTGGTAATTTATGACATTCTTTGCTTCAGGTGTCTGCCCTTGCTGGGCATCCTCCTATGAGCTAGAGGTGAGTTGCCATTGTCTGCATGTCATTGTCTCCTACTGTGATACAGTAAGAGCAGTTGCTCAATAAGTCCATTTTTGGAGGATATTTCATTGTTGGTATCTTTGTCTTTTTTTTGTAGGGAAGGACAGTCCTTAAAGCTTTTGTCTATACTTGTAATTTGGAAGGCTAGAGCTGACAGTATCCTTTTAGTATTCTGGTACAGTGTTTTCTGGTTTGCCATACGTGTTTCATATAATTTTAATTTTTTTTTATTGTAATAAAGCCAACAACTGGCAGTGGGATTTTGCACAAGTGTGTGGTTGGCAGGGGAGTTTCATTAGCCCATTTATGCAAGCTCCCATTTACTTTAACTGTTCAAGCAGAACCTTGGCATAAAACTTTGATGAGGTTCATGATTTTTGTTGGCATGCAATAGACCTTCAAGATGTTCCAAAGTGAATTGCACTGGCATCTGTCAAATGCTTCAATGAGCTCAGATAAATTTAAGGCTCAAAATACTATTTGAAATCTGCCTCTAATTGAACTAAGCTCCACAATTTCTAGATTTTAAACCTGCTGTCAGGTTTTTTCTTGATTTAAAACCTGCCATATTTAAGGGCATATGATGACTGCACTGGTTGGACTATCATTTCTAGTCATCCCAGAGCTCATGTCCATGAAACCCAGGATCACATACAAATTGCAGATGTATGGGTCACATGAAATCCTGCTTTAGCCTGGCATATACTTTTCCCAACCCAAATTATGAGTACTTAGCAATACAGGGAAGAGAAGACAAGCTCAGAAATATTATTTAAAGACATCTTATTTTGTAGCAGAATTTGCAATACTAACCCCAAACCCAGAAAAAAATACAGAAGTGAGCTCAAGATAAAAATCTCCTACATTCCTTTTTATTTTCTGCTTGGCTAAAGCACTGCTGCTGAGACACTCCTGTTGCCATAAACGTGCCCCTCACATAAAGCAATCCTTAAACCCATTTTCGTCCGACCTTAGCTCATGTTCAAATCTGTCTGATCACATCAGCAACGCACAATATTTTTAATAGTATCAAAATACTATCCTGGGCTCATGGAAGGCAGATAAGTGCTAAGACTCCTCCCTCAGAATGCAAATACAGTGGAACTGCTTTGAGATTTGCTTCAGTGTGACTTCCCTAATGTTTTCTGAACTGAAAATGTATGGATGTGAGTCTGGTTACTATAGCAGCTGAGTATTTCATCAAGTATTCAGAATTTCTATCTGTGCATCAGGTTTATGAACCTTGTTCAGTAAGCTAGAAGATGTTGAAGATAAAAATTTGAGTGAGTGAAAACATCTTGTTGTGATGATTTTTAAATTAAACATTTTAATTTTTGATCTTAAAAATGTCTGTTCAGAATGGGAAAGTAAACAACTCCCAGACTGCTGTTACCATTCCAGTAAATATGTCATATTAGATTACTTAGTGCAAAGGGGAGAAGCAGTTGTTCAGGAGCAATTCAGAATATCCTGTACACTTTGCTGCTGAGAGCGGAGTGTGGACATCTCCATATGCAGAGGAAGGAACTGCATTCCGGTCCCCACAACTCAACTCTCTCATCACTTCTGTTACTGACTTCAAACGGTGAGCCTGGACTGAAATAAGGGGAAGTGAATCTTTTTCTATCTTTGTCAAGTTGCAAGTTTGAATCAGCCAGAATACCTTTTTGGTGAAAAAAACCAACTGCTTAAATAGTTAAGTCTGCCCTTCTACATGAAAATTTGAATAATTTCTTGTATGTTAATGATTTTTTTAGGCAACTGTCATTCTTCTTTTAGGGAAAATAAAAGTGTACCATACCACAAAGAAGAGCACAACTCACTCTTTGCCATCCGCACAGAGGCTGAGTTGCCGAGTACGACAAAGCACCCGAGGAGGGATTTGCACAGAACTACACTTCCTCCTTGAGACAGCTCTGCAACTGTCAAGGAAGGATGCGGTAGCCAGAAAAAGAAAAGTCTGCCACCACACTGCTCTCCTAAAATGCAAAATGCACCAAGTGCGTAGAAGCAAAGAGACAAAAACATGACACTGCAGAGATTCTTGCTCCCTGATAGCTTCGGAGAGGAGTTCATCACAGAGATGGTCTGTCAGCTGAGGCAATGTGCATTCCTGCACAAGATTGCTTTCATTCAAAACCTGAGATGCCAGAGGTGCATTTGAGAGTGGGGAGAGGTTATTTTGGATCTCTTTGCTGAATTTGGTGCTTACATTACATCTGCAGTTTAAATGCGCAGTCATTACGCTGCTCCCTCTGAAAAGTAAATTTACGTACCTTGAAAATACTTGGAAGTATTTGAGCCCCAAGAGTGGCCCTTTAAGTCACCTCAGATTCCTCTGATCTAGCAAAAGATTAGAAATATAATGTTATTTGAAATACTACTCAGTTCTTCTACCTGTCAATAGAAAGAGCTGTAATTTATGTTACAAGTTCTCTAAACAAACTTCTGCTCTCTATCTCTTTAACAAGATTTAAATATTTGAATTTATTATGTTTCGTATGCTGAACATGGGGTGTGGTCTGATGAAGTCTGTCACTCAGACTTTATTTAAACTTCTGATTTCAGTCTGGACGAACCCAAGGACTCAGAATGTATCCCAGCATTTCAGGTGTTTCTAATCATGGTGTGAATTGAACAGCTATCACAGAATAATTTCACTCTGTTTCCACCGAAGCAGTTAGCATGAGGTAGAAGTCCCTTGGTACCTGCAGTTGCAGAAGGTTTTGCACTTTCTTAAACAGGATTTGGAGCAAGTCCTAACAAGCTATTTCTGACTGATGTCCAGTTCAGCTAAATGAAATACCACGTCATTTAGCAAAGGAATATGGAAAAGCTTAAAATATTCCACTGGAGACAATTCCTTAATTACTGTTCTGCTTCATCAATTTATGTCCAGCAGATAGACATCATTCCTCGGATTAGGAATGAGCAGCTGAACATTTTTAGGGCAAAAAGCCCCTAATATGCCCATTTCTTGTCACAGGCTGTATCTGCAAGAGCATATTTCTTTAGATATAGAGTGACTAAAATTGAAAGCAACTCTCCCCCTTGTCTGACTGGCTGTGCTTTGGTTCATCATGAGGAATAGTCTTGAAACTCATCCTCTGGTTTCCTCTTAGCTGAAACAAAACTGGAATACATTATGCAGAAGCACAGCTAATGGCTATTCATGCAGTCTAAGGACCAGACTAAGACATCTCTCTACAATAAATCACCCTGAAAAGCATCTAATGTGGACAGTGAGCGCTCACCACCAAATTTTTCTTGTTGTATCAGACTACGTGCCAATGCCACCAATCAGTCACTATAAGAAATGTTAAATACTGCCCACAAAACCAGCCCAGGACAATATTTGTTCCTTTAATGCTATTTCTTTAACCTTGGGAGAGAAAAACTTATTAAACCCATAAACAACTAAAATCCACAATATTTATAAAGCAGCTAACAGTTTTTCTTGTGACCTTTTCATAAATGCATGCTTTGTATAATTAAAAATGATCTAGAATGTGATTATTAGCGCTATAGGACAAAATTATCATATTACTGGTTTTATTAATGGGCCATTCATCCAGCTGCTCTCTCTTGAGAAAATCTGTTTTTCCCTTGAAATAAAATGTCTGCATCCAAGACTATCTGTTCTACTTGCTATTCGTGATCCTCATGGACCAGAAATCTTTTATTACCCCAGAAAACTACCATGTACTTTAGAAGCAGAAATCACCTGTTTCTTCATAGTCTTTCACTGAAGCTTGAAGGTTTTAACAATAAGTGGAAATAAATGATAATGCAGTCACTTTGATATTTGCCTATATTCATACCTAAGCAGTTTCTGATGACATCTTTCAGAAGTTCACAAATCTTAAAGAATAACCTTAATCATAACGTATCAGGTCATTCCTATCTCATTCTTTTTTTTTTTTTTTCCCTTCAACTTAACAGAATTAGGGAAATTACATCTCAGTAACAAGCTGCACGAAGCATCAGGGTTTTCATCTTTCATTGCAGCACTAGGACTGAATGTCAGCAGTGCTGTTCCCACTACCAGGAGTTTGCTCTGACAATACCATTTACAGAACATTTATATTCTATTTAATGCTCTTACAGAACTGTATGAGCAAGAATGCTACTAAAGCAATCCTCATGGAAAAAAAAATTAATTCAGGAGATGGGGCTTTTGCAGGTGTCACTGATTGAACCATTCTTCATTCTTCAGCAGCTTTACCAGAGCATGTCTCCCTCTGCTCTCCTCAGAATCCGAACATTACCTTTGCTTAACTATTTAAAGAGCATTCATAGATGGGATTTAAATATACTGTTTAATATGGAATCTCTTCATTCAAGCAGGCATTATCTGAGGTGGTATAATGCTCATTTTGTATGTGAGCCCTGTATGGGTAACACTTCCATCCAAACACTTGCTGGATTTGCAAAACCTTCAACAAATTAAACACTTGAATTATTACCAAACCTTCCCCAACTGTTGTTTCTGCCATCTGGATTCATAGCTTGCCCCAGTGAACTATTGTACAGCTTACATTTAATTATTTCAGGAAAGGAACAGCTTTCGAAAAATTCTTGCTGAGTTTGACCTTTCTGGATGAACTTATCTTTAAATTTTGAGACAAAAATTAGGCTGATGGTGTCTAAACCTTGCGCGGTCTTTTTCTTCTGTAGTATTTCAAAACAACTAAATCTTCTATGATATGTTTGAAGACCTATCTGAATATCACTCGAAAACTGTTTCCCTAAAATAGGCAGCCTTTTTTTTCCTGGCAAAAACTTTATAAAACAACCTAACTTCATTATTTTTCAAAATGTTCATAATCTCACAGAAATAATTTACAAGGTGTCACCTTGAGGACAAGATAAGACTGGTGTGTTAGACTGACTTGGTGAAAACATGACTATCTGACCCTTTCATGCACTTGCTAGGACAAATGCATGGACTATTTATTTTAACTGCTCTCAGACCCCAGAGTACCTGACCTAGAAAAACACTGGATTTGAGCTTCAAAAGCCTCACATTCATTAACTCAGATGAGTTAATAAGCTTTGGGGAAATTACCTGATTAAATTTCTCTATGAATTACAATAGTCAGGCTGAGAATGGCAACAAATTCAATCTATGTGATTTCAAATATTTATATCTGTCTATCAAACAGTATATTGGATTTTACTTTTAGTTCTGCAGTACAAAAAAGTTTAAAATCTAGAACTGTTTGAGCTGAGCCACAATAGTCAGGACTCACATTTCTGCTGCCATTTACTGAAAATCTCCCTTCCCTGAAGGTTTTTAGCTTGTGTTGAAATGCATTTTCTGCATGTAGAGACAGCCATCTAAGCAGTAATCCTCCTGAGGTATCAGTGTTCTAAGAAAACTACTTTAAAGTTTTATGGGTCAACAGATAGATGTGGGAAAGACAAGCATTTTTTGAAAATATCCACAAACTAACACATCTTGGTATATCCCATATTAAACATGTAACAATCCCCACTGAAGCAGACTTACTATGCTAGGTGTGAGCAGCAACCAAGTGCAAGCATTTGCCTTCACACCCTTCAGTGCATTTACTCGTGTGAAGCCGAATGAGCAGAATTTTGGCCTTATCATGGCTGCTGATGCGTCTCCTGGAGATTCCTGGCTCACTTCACTGATAAGGCTTAACAGGATTTCAGAGATTGATGCAGAATGTGCTGTTGAAATAGGATGTCCTTTGTACCTTGAGCTGAGTTTCGGCATGCTAAGAGAGCCGGTTAACCTGCAGGGCTTGAAAAGACATGTAATGAAAAGGCAAATGGACAAAATTATGACTTCATCAGATAGACACAGCTTGCTACACTCTTTATACCACAGGCAACAACAACCACCTGAACAACAGCCCTGGGGAGTCCTACAGGGCAGCCTACTGCACATGGAGGAGATAATGATCCACATGCAGCTGACCTGGGCAGTGCAGGCCTGTGCTGAGCCCTGCTGTACTACAGATGACTTGGCTTTGAGGACTGTGTCTCGTTCCTTACCATACAATAAATGCAGCCAACTTATCAAACCAAAGAGCCCACAGGCAGCACCTGTTTGTCACCAGCCACGATGCCAAAAGAATGTTCCTGACTTTATCTTGAAGCGAAGCAGCATGTTCTGCTACAAACATTGGTTTTGTTTTTTTTTTTTTCCCACAGTAAATATGACAAATAGAGTTGCTTTGCTTCTAAGAAAATCCTGTAAAAATTCTGAAGATGACTGCTGGTGGACCTCACCACAGATGAGAAGTCTGAGCCATGTGCCATGGCATGGCCAGAGGTCTATCTTACATTGTATCATTGGGGGTTCCCAGCATCAGAGAGGGTACAAGATATGCTAACTTGCTATTCCTTTTGTGGGATATTAATAACTTGCTATTCCTTTTGTGGGATATTAAGTATGGGTAACTTTCCTGATATTGCTTTTGCCTTTCTTTCTAGGATCGAAAAAATCTCAGCACCTCCTGGTGCCAAACAGACACTATCTGAGCTGGTCTGCCCAGGTCCACGGGATTTCCTACTTACTGTTACTAGCATTATTTTGACAGAAATCACACAGCATGTTCTGGCATGCCCTCTACACCTACTGTTCCTGCACAGCAAAGGATCTGGCTGTGTGTCCACGGCCACAGAAAATACTCCTGATGATGCAGGTATTGTGTAGGACACCCAAGAGGCAGTGCTGGCTGACCAGAAAGCACCAGGCTTCACCCATATGCAGTCTGGCCTGGAGGGAATGGGAAGCAGTGGGTCCTGCTGTGCTCAGAGGGAGGGTCCTGGGGCCCAGGTGCAGCGGGCCAGCAGCTGAGTATAACATGCCCAGGCAAAAGTAAAGCAATGCCTGCCCGCATGTTTGGGACAACACAGACAGATGCTGCTTACAAGATATGCAGAGAAGGGCATACCCTCAAAAGCTCAAAGAAATTTCTGCTTTTAAGAGTGTTTACTGCTTAGGTGTAGGAAATTTTTTGCCTCATTCTAAGTGACCCAGGGGTGCTTTTGAGGTCTCTCTACCCTTTGCCTTAACCATTTGTGCAATGTAGATAATGAGAATTGCTTTGCAAATAATTTTGCATCTGTAAAGATAACGAAATGAAAGACACAGGGAGCCTCACCTTGCCAAGAGGAGATCTGTCAGGATCTCCCAGAACAGTGCCCAGTTAATATTCAAGCAACTGAGATATTGCTATTGAACATTTCAGGTGATTATGACTTTCTCACACTGCCTGCAAGCAATTATTGGGACCATTTTCCCAGATTTTCTCTCCCTGTAGGCTTTGGTATTCAGCCAGATCAGTTTTTGTCTGTGTCTCTTCCCTAAGTGAAACTAACATAGACATTGGCTTACTGATACCTAGGCACAAAAATAGTTAATTACTTCCAGCCCACCTGAGGGGAATCCTCCAATGCACCTGGGCATTTAAACCCCAAAACACAATGATCTCTAAGGCTACAGCCTAAATTATGTAAGCATATATATTTACATAAATATCTACCTATGGGAGATAATTGACAGTCTTCAGCCAGGTTTCTCTTACTGGGCATAGGACAGAAAAAGACAACTTAGGGTGGAGTTCAACTCAGGCAGCATACTGAGAGGAGGCATCCTTATGCCAAGCAGTAGGAGATGTGCCTTATGAGAAAGGCATACTCAATCCTGTCCACCTCCTGCCTTTTATGCATTTAACCACCAATCTGAGCAGATGTCGGTGTGTTTATGTCCACTGAGCTGAATACAACAGGATCGATCCTTCTCCTCATGCCAGCAGCAAAACACAACGGAAATTTTCTTCTTTCTTCTTTTCTGATTAGAAGGTTGGATTATGGTTAATGAATTGCAGTTAATCACTTCTGAGTGAATTTTTTTCATAATTAGTTCTTGGTCTTTCTTCTCTACACAGAACCTGTTGCAAATCCTACGACTTGTGGATCTGTCCTTAAATTAACAGTTGTGTCCAGCAGAGTGGAAGAGACACTCGGAGGTTTTATTCAAATTCATGCTGAATTCTGAGTGCAGCTTGCCTCACAGAGGAACAAATTATTGCCCTGATTATCAGGGAGGGAAGAAAGAAAATATTCACAGCAGAAAAGCTTTGAACACACCCTACTGTCAGGGTGGTCCTGGAGTATTTCATATAGTTTTCTGGATGTGAGGTATTTAAACATCTGGAGGTTGGACAGTTGTATCTCTGTATCTTTTACAAGGCTTTTACAAACATCAGAGTGAGAGGCATCCTCGCTGATGGACTCGGTAATGACACAGCCATTTTCAGAGTGAGTGCTATGAAAATAACTTCATAACATCAAATATGATCATAAGCAATATCATTTCCCAAATGCCACCAAAACGGAAACTGGAACAAGTTTCAACCATCTAAGCAGCTGAGTACTTTCTTTCTCCAAATGGCTTGTCCCGGACAAGAAAAAGAAAAGGAGCTGGTAAACCTCTCTGAGGCTGGAGGGAATCAATTATTCAGCATTAATTATCAACAAAGCTACAGGATCTGTACATAAAATAAATAAAGTTTATTTTTAATTTTATTTCTAACATTTATTATGGGAATTTCAAAGTCATGCTTATTTTATTTATTATCTTATTGTCAGCATTGCCCTAGAGAATAATATTTGAAACAATCAGTGAAGTTTCTAGACATGTCCATTGTGAACTCTTTTTTTAAGACCTATGAGTGCAATAGACATAAAAGTTCCCATACATGATAAAAGTTTGGGACTGGAGTTTATTGTGCCATATATATATACATATATATGTGAATAAATATTTAAGCCACTAAGCAGAAACCATGGAGTTGTGGGAGCACCATAGTCAGATAATTTCCTCTCCTCTGCACTTTTGCTCCTGAATAGGTCACCAGCTTTTTGATCTTTTCTGGCATAACAACTCATCGTGTGCCTGTGTCCTACTTGGCCATCTTTTGTCAATAGAACTTATATTCCTACACCAGGTAAGTATAGAAATTACTCTGTGAAAGTCATTGTGACTTCCACTTAGTCCAGAGAAGATGCTAGAAAAACACAGATCATTTCTGTTTACATGTTGGACCTTCTGGGTCAGTTGATCAGTAGATGGCACTTCCAGTTTTGCCATTATTACACACAGATAATTTTTTATGTCAGAGAGATAGAGAGAATGAGTATTTTAATTTTTTAAAACATGACAATGTTTTTAAAGAATTTGAGAAATCACAGGCTGAGTTTGGTCTTCCTTAACACAGATTTCTATTCAGGATAGCTTTGTGTATGTGCAATTGGAATGAATCTCACAAGTTCTGACTGGAAAATCATTGTTCTTCTAGAAAAAAAAAGAGTTTTATAAAAATGTATGCTTTTTAGTATTATACAAGATGGGATTGCCTTATGAAGTCTCACAGATAATCCTGTAGTGATGAAAAATAAGAACTTTCCAATACTTCTTAAAAGTATATTTGTTTGGACAACTGTCATTTTAATGAAATACTAAGGGCCACCAGCAATCTTGTTTTATGGATCTTTTTCATCTTTGTTCTAGACTATTATAATGTTAATATATAAATATACCATACTAACACATGAATATATTAATATTTTATTAAATATATTTAGATGCTTGGTTGATCTTGGTATTTAAAAATCCCAAGTTTTATTGCATTTTAATTGTAGAGCGCAATGTTTTCTGGGGTCAGACCAGTTAAACAGCTATCATATTACTTAATCAGAATTTTAATATCTACCTTTTGATAATAGTCCTTTCACTTCTTTCATCTCACATTCTTCCCTTTTTCTCATCTTCTTTGTGTTTCCCTATCTGAATACTGTCTACAACATTATAATAGCTTCTTTCTAATCATATGCTTGTATTGTTTCGCACAATAATGTCTTGGTATCTAATTTCTCTACAAAAGCAATGAAAATCCAGATGAACTTCATAATCCCCTTGCTGTGCACAGTCCCTCCATGAATTCAAATTCAATTGCTAACCTCTCTTTTCAAATATTTTTCTTTTTTAATAGCAAAACCAAGGTATATTAATGTCATAGAAAAAAACAGTCCATGAATATGTGTATTCATGTTATGAAATTTTTAAAGCTAGTTCTAAGTACCCGTTAACAGAAAAATAAAAGTTGGGGTTTTTTTTAAAGGGAACCTGAATGCCTCAGTCACAAGTCTGTTATTAATTGTATTTTGATATTTCCAGAATTTTGACTGAATCCAAGTATCCAAATGCTGCCACTTACCACTGTAATGAACAATTCCTCTGTCATTCTTGGCTGTAGTACACATCACCTGAAAGGAGTATCTACAGAGAGGTAATTGAATGAAACGCTCAGACAGCTGCAAGAAAAAACTTTCAGAAGATTCTTTATAGGGCCTGAACAAGCTGATGAAAATGAATCTACACAGGAACCACTAACCAAATGCAATTGAAGTGCCTTGTGATTTATGCAAGAAAATGGTGGAAACTGAAGATAAATGTTTTGCTAGCTTTGTAAATCCTAGGGATTTTCTGGCTGATGAAAACCATTTTTGTAAAGTACCAGCTGGGTTTCCATTTCCTTCAACTACTCTGTATTTGAGAAATAACTGCACATTTTCCGTGAGCAACATTTCTTTCAGTGCTTACACAGTGGCAGAACTATCTGAAGGGGAATCTGCTCTACAATAATCCCTGAACAAAGAAACTGAAAACCTCAATGTCCCCCCAAACAAACAAAACCCTCTAAAATCCCAACCCTTTCCTCATGGAGCATTGCTCCTTCCACACCTTACAACCACAGGACCAGAGGGCCCCTGGGCAGCACAGGGTCTGGTGTGGAGGTCAGGATGAGGGTGCTGCTGCCCAAACCCTGCCCTTTCCTTGCTGATACCCAGGACATAGCTGACATGGAATTCTCCCTCCAACTACGCCTACCACCTGGCTTTACATCTAAAACCTGCTATTCTTGGATTCAGCTACTCAACAAAAGATAATGGCCTGGGGTGAGCTTTTATTCTGTGCTATTTATATCTTCTTGACTCATCTTTTAATCACAGAAGAAAAATGTACACTCAGGAGTATAAACACATCTAACTCGTCCTGCAACCTGCTTCCCTCCAGTAATTGTAGCGAAGAGGTTTGATATTCAAGGACTTTATGATAAACAGCTTAAGCCCTTCAGAAATCTGACAAATCTTCCTAACTGCAATTTTGGAGCCTTATTAATCACACAAGTTAATCTTAGTCTTTCACTAAGTTGAGTAAAATTTCTTTGTCTGGCAGCAGAATATCACCTTTATTACAGGGTAGTGACAACAGTGCTATCAGTAGGAAATCAGTCAAAACCTGGAGTAAATAATATGCAAGCCCGGAGTAAATAATATGCCTTTGCCAGAAGATAAGTCCAGCAATGATACATATTTGCTAAAAATTCAGTGCAACATCTTTGATAAACCCTTCAAAGATCAATCAGTGTTTTTCTTCACTGACAAACAGAGATTTGAAGGTGTTTAGAGGATATCGTGTTTGAATTTGCCTTTTAATAGCATTAACCAAACTCTGAATGGTACCAGTTTTATCTTCCAACCCAATCTGAACTATTTCTACAGTCATATAGTGGACTTAGTTTCATTATGCTTTTCACGAATCACCTACTTTAGGGGCATTGGACCTTAGTGAAAAAAAGCATTTATTGTGGCAGGGATACACAAGTTGAGTTTTCTATACCTCTCTTTTTTTAAGATCTTGAAAAAAACAAAGTAGGATTTAAGATTTAAGGAGGTCTACCTCAACTGTATGCACATGAATAAGGAGGTACTAAGAAGAAAAAATGATGGTGGAAACTCTCACACTCTTTTTGGAAATCAATTGTGGATGTGTCTCTGAAGTGCTAGACAGTAATGTCCCTGCACTTACAAAAAAGGAAGAACTGGTCAAAGATGTGAAGGTCAGGGGCAACCTTGGTTACCATGACCATGAGATAGTGAAGATCAGGATCCTGAGTGGAGTACCCTGCAAAAAGCAGGGCTGCAACCCTTGCCTTCAAAAGAAAAATCCAAGGGTGAAATGGTTTGCTCAGAGAGGTTGCGGAGTCTGCATCCTTGGAGAAATTCAAAACCAACTGGACGCAATCCTGAGCAGCCTGCCCTAGCTGGTGCTGTTTTGAGCAAAGGGCATTGTACTACCTGACCTCAGCAGCTCCATTCAGCCTCAGCTACTCCTCAGATGCCCTGTTATTCTACACTCACAGTGACTATTATAGTCTATAGCTCTCTACAAAAGCCAGAGTTTGATGGAAACCACCTCAGCTACTTGGGGAAAGATGGAGATAAAAGTTATGTAGATCAATTAAGAGATCTTTGTAGTCTGGTTTATTTTGGTATATGCCACAAAGAACTTCATTATATTCCCCACCAGAAATTTCTTGATTGTCCACAGCATTTATCCAAACTATTTATAAACAACAATAAACTGCTGTGCTTTTTGATTGGAAAGCACAGGCTTAAACCCTCCAATAAGGCAAAGACTACAGATGTTTGGAAGAGTCAGAATCTATAAAGCTTTGGCCTGATTTTATGAGAAGTGTGATCATATTATGTAATTTGGAGTTTCCATTCAAAAACGTTATACTGATGATTTTTGAGGAAAAAATGTTATGTGTTTAAACAGATTAAATAGTTATGATCTCACTTGCCAGGGGAATTGCTAAGTACTTTTTGTCTTTGCTAGCATTCAATTAATTTATTCTTCCTCTTTCATTGTTCATTTTGAAAAAATTTTTTACAGTTCAAATCATTTATTTTCCCCCAAAGCACTCAACTACCTGCTCATCTTTCAGTACATATTCCTGTCTTATGGAAACTGGATTTATACTTTCTCTTACTTAATTCCCCAAAGGTACAAAAGCAGTGGTGGAAGTCCAGAGTTTTCATGGCTCCTATCACCAGCTAAATATAATTTATTTAAAGTGATTGAAATAGAGCTATTTAATAATACTCAAGAAACACAGAGGAAGCACACAAGGAGGCACTTAGGGGCTTCCTCAACAGATGTGGGTTTGCTCTTTAGAATATTAATTGTGTTAGAGGAACACAACTTTTCTCTTAAGGGAGACATTCTGTCTTTCCCAAAGATATTAGTATTCATAAAAATAATCTTTCTTTTTTATTTTTCCTTTCTTGATGATAGCCTTTTGGACTTCAAAGGTTAATTTAAGAAAAAAAAAATATTTTCCATATAAAATCAACATTTTTGTGCTTGTCTTCCTTGAACCTAGTGAAAAATCTCCCTGCAATTGCAATGGCAAAGTAGATTAGCTGGGACATTTATGG
Organism: Oreocharis arfaki; assembly: GCA_013398015.1. Lineage (NCBI taxonomy): Eukaryota > Metazoa > Chordata > Aves > Passeriformes > Paramythiidae > Oreocharis > Oreocharis arfaki. The sequence continues at coordinate 29,095 of VZRR01002317.1, forward strand.
GTATGTGCTTTTGGAGACTATTTAAATTAAATAATGCGTATAACATAAGCTGCTGCTAAACTATTACACTTCCAGGGGGGCTTTAGTTTTGTGCTAATTAGAATAATTATCTCATCAATCTCTTTTTCACAAGCAGAAAATGCTCTCTTGTGGCATCGTAAAGGCTTATGTTGGCTGTGTTGTCTCCTCTACAGTCAGAGACAAGTTTCCTAAAAGCTTCAGACTCTCATGTCTGGGAGCATGACCATCTCCACTGAGTATAAGGGGAGCCTGAGAGTCTGGGCAGCTACCCTTGATCTCAAAGCCAGGGAGTGAATATTCCTGCTGCCACCTCTCTGCTCCTTCAGATCCTTGAATTATCTAAGGTGTTGTCCTTTCATCTCCATCATCTGTGGTTCATTCCCAAACTAGGCATAATGAAAGAGATTTTCAGTTTCCTACTTTCTGAAGGCTTCCTAAAAAAATGTAAACCAGTCCACACAGAGAAAATTAGATTAAGATTGAAAAGGAATTTTGAGTGATTTAGGAGTGATGAAATAAGGCACTATATCCAATTTTCAATTCTTCCCACATACTGGAAAGAAAACCATGCAATTGGAACTGAAAAATTTATAAAACACTTTAAAAATTTGTTAAGAGAATTTAAAAAGTACTTTCCTTGCTATTTCGCTCCTTATAGTTTAAGCAGTGCAGAATCAGTCTTCTCCTTTGCAAAAAAACCCCTGAAATATTAAATAATTACTCACCCCAAAAAAGGAGAATTTGTAAAAAATCCTGAATCTGGTATAAAAAAGTAACTCATTTATCACTTAACTTAATTTTAAATCCAGTTTTTACAAAAGTTCTAGTAACAAAAATGGTGAATGATTTTTAAATAAAATTTCTGTTTGATACCAGAATGTGAAATAATCTAGTCTTGAAAATTGCAGATGTATCACACGTACAACATCAAGACTCTATCTAAATGTTGCCAGTAAAAGGACTTGTCAAAACTTCAGCATTTGCACTATCTATTTTCTATTTAAAAATAGACCAATTTAAATTTTAACAAAAAGCCCATTTCAACAAAGAAATTAACTCTTCCTGATTTGGGGAGTTTCCACAAGTAGTTTCGTATTTTATTTTCATTTCCTTACTATTAAAGAGCTGCCAAAAATAGGCCAAGTATTACTATTTACATACTCTTTCTATATTTAATTCTGGTGACACTGAATGAAAGCTTGAGAAATCAGAAACCTTCTGACTAATGCTTGCTGGGAGGTGTCGCTACTGGTAGCTGGGAGAAAGAGAAAATTCCCCAGCAGTCATGGGTCCATTTGCAATCTGCAAAGAAATCTCATGTTCAGTTTTTTAGTGTTGATATTTAGAGCAAAATGATTTAAAACTAATATGATTGTGTATCTTTGTTTAACTATTGATCAAAATGGACGATTGGATTGGGGGTCCTTGAACAGGATTTGCTCCATGAGGTCATCAGTTACAGTAGGCTAAGCATGAGTAATACGTTTCTCTCAAAGTATTTTGTTCCCTTTCCAGTGGGGATGTTGTCCTTCTGATAGACTTTCTGAAGCAAGACATTTCACAGAATCTGTGCTCCTGTGATTGGCAGAAAGTTCTTGTCGTGATTGATTATTTTCATTTCCTATTTTTAATTATGGCTATAGGGCAGTTCAATAATGCATGTTACCTAATGTCGTCATGTGACACTAAAAAATGTAAAATCTATTTCTGTAAGCACTGCTGATAGCAACCAAGTAATGAAACAGGTAATAGAAAGATCTAGGCAGATAAAGCCATTTTTTGGACACACCTGTACTGTCATGTTAGCCTACAAAACCAGAACTGTGCTGTGTATTCTACTGGTACTGTGCTGTAACTTGTAGTTTTCTTACAAACCTTTTTGCTAAAAAGCCAAACGGACTTTTGTGTTTGATTTTTTACAAACTTTTTATGACAGCACCTTGGGAAAAGTTAAGATTCGAAACCTGCAGGAAGTGTTTTCATTTACAATACTGTATGCTCATGATTTCTGATCCACAGTGATAATATATTTCTATTTCCAGGTAAAGGTCCTCTTCCTATGTTGTGTTTACTGTCTTACCATACTTTTAAAGACAATGAGATTTACAAGGACATGATTTTTGGTCTAGACAACTTATGATGCAATTTTCACATGCAAAAAACCCAGAATACCAATTCAGTAAATATAACTACTTCTGACTTGCCTTCCTTGTGTTTTACTTGCCCCAGAAGCAGAGTTTCAGTCTCTTTGAAAGATTATTTTAATTACCTATCTGCTTTGTGAATTCCCCATCACTCCCTCACCTACTCAGTGGAACAAAAAGGTGTTATATTTAAGGACATCAAAGACCAGAAATACTCCACAACTGCAGAGATTTCCAGGGTTTAAATCTCAACATAAACCCTTTATCAGCAGCAAGTGTGTAAAACAAATCAATATCTTATAAAAATAATTTCCCTCAAACATATTAGCAACTGATAGCATTACTTTTTCTTATGTTTTAATGTGACAAACAGCCATCAGAACAAACCATAAAATCAGTCAGGGGAAATTCCCCCTAAAAATGGCATAACAGCTGACCAATTTCCTCACAGCATGGGCCTAGAAGTACACAGCTAGAAATAGTATAAGGAAACCAAATTAGAAGGTGGAGGTTAGGCCTTCAAGATTTTGAATCTGCCAAAATTAGAAATGTCTTTACAGTTTCAGCTTTGCTCGTTGTACCAGGCGTCATCGCTTCTGAGCCACATGGTGATGTTTGTCTTCCTCACCGCCCAGGCTCAACCACCCCTCCACCACACCCCAGCACACCCCCAGGCACAGGGTCCTTTCCCACCTCCAGCCTCACCTGACCTGCATATCTGCCCTTTTAGTGGGCAGGTCACTCTCTGCAGCTCTGGCCTTCTTTTGGGAGAAGGAGAAGGCACATGTTGCCAGAGGCAGGTAACTGCAAGTGCCTCCAGCATGGATCCAGAAGCTGCTCAAAGCCTACAGCTTTGCACACAGTTACTGATCCTGAGCAAGATGTTTGAGAGCAGGGGCTTGCACAGCTGACCAGGTGTGTGGACACACCTCAGTGGAGATGCTGGTGAACACCATATGCAGAAGGAACCTCTGAGGCCTCATGGCAGCTCTACAGCCAGGGAAGGGGCAGGAAAGATTGTGGCCAATGACAAACCAGTCTCTACTGGAACAGGACACTTCTTTAGGGGCTATAATATGGAGAAAGTCAGCAACAGGCCTCAGGGTAATTCATCTGACAAACTTCAAATCCCTGCCAAAAGGTAGAGTGGTGACAGAGATTCTCAACTGAAAGACTCTGCATCATATATCAGCTTTAACCTGAATCTTGGGTATGAATAGATTTACCTGTGACTTTTTAAGTTCACAGCCACCAAGCTGTGAACCCAGTGCTTCTAAAATGCCAGCCAGAGCCCTGCCACTTGGAGCAATTGTGAGAAATTGGAAAGGAAACTGTACAGAGGAGAGCTCCCAGCAGTGTTAATGGAATGCTGCTGCTTCCAGCTGGAGGGCACATTTCTTGTGCCAAGACAACGGTGTCCCTCTGAACACATGCAATTCCTTTCTTCCTTGTAAATCACTGACAGGCTTAACAACCAGACCCTGCAAAACCACTGCTGCTATAGATGAGAAAGGCAGAGAAGGACAGGAAAAGGTTCTCTTAGGAGCGAGGGCACACAAGCAGTTTGGCCACCAGAGGACATGAACGCGGTAAGCAGGTGATAGTCACGATTGCCATCTAATGGCCAGGAATCAGAAAATAGAGACAAGGGAGAGATGATACAACTAGTGAAGAGGAGGGGTGAAGAAGGAAGGGACTCACATTAGGAGTGCAGGTTTGGGGCTGAGTCCTACTAACTGCTCCTATTTCTAAATGGAAATTCAATTTGTGGGATTCGCATCAGGAAATGGCAAAAGGTGTTTAGATCTGACACTGAACTTTCTATTGCAAATAGAAAGGACAGCCAAGCTGTGCTTATCATATAGTCACATGCTCTTTACTGCAGGAAATGTTGCAGAAAATCTATATACTTTTGGCTGTTCTTTAGAAAGTAAGAAGTACAGAGGGAAACAAAGACCTGTTCTCATTTATCCATTTATAAAGATGCTGCAGACAATGCATGTCCTTGGTTAAAAAGTATTAACTGCTCACCAGAATCTGTGTTTCTTTCCCAAGACCTTTCCAGAGTGCCACAAGATAGAGGAAGAGTTTTCACCTGCAGAGTGCAGTGTTTCCCTAAAAATACAGCTGCATGAATTATCATTGACATTGTAAAAGATACTCTCCCACTCTGTGCAAAAGCTGGATTTTTACTAAAGACGACTTGAAAAAAACAATTACATTTTCTGAAAGAAGGTGCCCTTAATAATGATCATGCTAATCAGGGAAATTATGCTGTAAGGTTCAAATATGCACAGCTGTAACAATCTAATTACAGTGACACTTTCTGGCAGCAAATCTATGTTTAACAAAGTGCATAAGTATTACATTTAGCATGTGAATAGACAGTGAGACTAAGCATATGCTTAAAATCAAGCAAATTATTAAGTCCTTTTGTAGATCACATCATACTTAATATGCAGATTACTGCCAGGATGATTTCCCTTTAAAAAAAATCTATGATTTATTTTTAAAAAAATTTCTAACTATTTTGAAACATGCACCTTCTTCCCTGGAGGAGTTTGTTTTCACTTGTTTACCCAGAGCATCATCATATTGCCACTCTAGTTTTCCCAGACAAATTGTGTTGAGATTAATCCTTTTCCATTTTTTAAGAAATGGAGGGAGGAAAATGGCTAAAAATTTTCTTCTGAAAAGAAATGTTACCCATCAATTATGGTGTCTGTTCAACAAACATAGTATAGTTTAAATATGCAGCCATAAACCTCTGAAGCAATCCTTCAGGCAAATGGAATGAGTAAATACAGTCAAGGAAATGGAAGAAAACCACAATCATCCTCAACCACGGCAATGCATTCCACATCCACTTAACCTGTCAAGTTGCAATTTAGCAAGAATACTGCTTGGACTAAACGTCTTTTTGCACCTTGCTAAAGCACATATAACCACCCTGCTTAAGAAGTTAAGACACAAATAACATCAGCTGCACTCACCAAATCATCAACCATCTTACTTCTGGCAACCCTTCACGGGACTGTATTTCTCCCTTGTGTATTGAGTGGGGGGGGTGCACTTCCCTTAATTTTAATGAGTAAATTTGGCTCAGGTTATAGTCAACAATAAGAAACAGATACTTCCACAGAAGATTTATTTGAGTGCTGTAGACACTTACCTTAGACTTGAGGTCTCTGGCCTTTGGAGGTGTACATTTCCCTCTATGGCTGCCCATAGGGAGCCTGGAGTGACTAACTTTGGATGACTAACTATTTAAACAGCTGGCTTAAAGAAAATAAACCCCAACCATATCTTTAAGAGAACTTTCCCTCGCCCCCCCAGGAACTACGTGGCTTAGTAGGCATGACATTCCTAAAAGAGGAAGGGGGAAGGTGGGGAGGGGAGGCCAAGGAGGGAAGACAAAGAAAGAAAAAAATTCTTTTGCACTCTGTACTTCCCTTTCAGTTTCCTTCTCAAAACGGATGTGGGGAGCCATTAAACTTCAGCTCAGCCAGCCTGGCTCAAAGCTCAGTGTGACAAGGTCATGCAGAGGTGGTGAACGAATGTACACTAAATTCAGCAGAGCACTGCTGGCTGCTTTAATTCTGAAGGAGTCATGCAAACAGGGAAAATGAAGAGAAGCAAGAATTTTTGCATAGATATGGAAGGAAATAAAAGTATATATGCTTTGTATTTCATACCTTGGTATTTTTTAGTTTATCATTATTTTTAAGCAGCATTGTACTTTCAAATCTGATCTACTATTATTGTTAGAAAACTAAGCAAGCAAGAACACTTGTGCTGGCAACTATATAAACAGTGACAGACATGCCAGAAATTTTTTTGTGGGCAGAGGAAGAATCTGGCAGGTATGCAAAGAAAAAGAAAACGGGACAGTTAGGAATGTGTGAGAAGGCTTGGAGAAGAACAGGAATCAGACAAAGAGTGGCATCCATGAGAAGAGAGAAGCTGTGCTTTGGGGTTTTTTTATTTTATTTTGCACTAAAGCGCACACATGCATGCACATGAATATGCACATATACACTCATAAAACTGCATGGTATAATAATGGTTTATTATATTGAAACTTTTGGCTTTTCATGACTTTTGCAAACCTCTATAGTAAACTAGGATTCACTTTTATTTTTTTCCACATGGAACTGCAAGATATAAAGGAACTCCTTTCAATAGAAGTAGCTATCCATTGATCCTTCAATAATTATACAAAAATGTTAAAGAACGCAACAATATGCTTTTTTTTTTAAAAAAAAAGAAGTTCTAAAGTTCACAGCACCTTACACAGCATCAGCTAATATTCAAACTGGTGTGAGTGGACTGCATCAAAATGATGCACTCCATATCCTGCCCTGGGAATCACTTCCCATCTTCACGAGACAAAATTAAAGATTTAATTACTGTTTTCCAACCTATTAATCTATTTTTTTTTCCTGCAACAGGATCTGCCTGGATGACACACAGGGCAGGTGTGCTAATTTTAAATGCAACTTCCCTCAGGATGTGGAGCCTTTCAAGGATCTCACCAGCAGCAGGCTGTCTGCCTGAGAGAGCAATTTCCCCTTATAGCTGAATTGAAAAAATACAGGAATATGTTTAGGCATTTGTCTTCATATTCTATCAGGACACAGAGTTTAAGTATTTTCTAATGGAATAACTCCTCATTGTTTCAAACACTGCTGCCAAATACACAGGAGAAAGTGTATTATCCCATGAGAGGCTGTGAGCAAGCTTTAAAATATGATTAGGGAATAAAACATGTAGGCATGTGCCTTGATTGATTATTGGCATCTGCTAATAAGATGTAAGTTTCTGCTTGTTCCTTTAACCACACGAAAATTATATGATAATTATATTATGAAGCAAACAGGTTTATGTCCTAGAGCATTTTGGGCCAGGACAGGCACCACAGAAAGCCTTTCCTCAAAAAAAGAGGGATGGAACTTGGTTTGACCTTCGGACCTCAGCTGTGCGATCTCCTGGTCTCAGTGATCCTTGCACGTGCTGCGATTTTGATCTCCATTCGAACGGAGAGGAGAAGCCAGTCCTTTAACCCAATTCAGAAAGCTGCTTGTGCCTAAAATCATGATCATTGCACCAACACTGACCTGTCCTCTGTCTTCACTGAAGCTCTTGGTGGTGTCAGGGTGATGGTGCAGTGGGACACAAGCACCTTGATGCAAACAGCTGCTGTGAGTGGAGTGAGAAGTGACCGGAGCTGCAGTCACGGAGCTGTAAGGGCTCACAGAGCGGGGAGTGGGTATGGCTGTGCACTGGGCTCAGAGGTGCTGCCAACCAGCAGGAATCATAGGGTCATGGATTCACACTGGAAAAGACCTCTAAGATCATCCAGTCCAACCATTAGCCCAGTACAGCCAAATTCACCACTAAACTGTGTCCCTTAAGTGCCATAGCTACAAGTCCTTTAAATATCGCCAGGAATGATGACTCAATCACTTCCCTGGGCAGCCTGTTACAGTGCTTGATTACCCATTTGGTGAGGAATTTTTTCTTATTATCCAATCAAAACTTCCCATGGGACGACTTGTTGCTTGTGACGTTGGGAGAAGAAACCAAACCCCACCTGGCTGCAGCCTCCTTCCAGGGGGTTGTAGAGAGTGATAAAGTACCACCTCAACTTTTTCTCCAGGCTAAACAAGCCCAGCTCCCTCAGCTGCTCCACATAAGACCTGTGCTCCAGACTCTTCACCAGCTCTGTTGCCCTTCTCTGGACGTGCTCTGGCACCTCAATATCTTGTTTGTGCAGAAGGGGCAAAAGGCTTGATTTATTCCAGGCGTTAGCAACCCAGACACTCCACTTCTGTGAGTGCTGTGGGTTTAGGCTTGATTGGGCTCAGAGATGAGACGTGACAGAAAAATTTTTTTCAAAAAAAGAAAAACCTAAAAAATGGAACAGAGCATTGAAAGGCTGCATGGAAAATCCTGTGGGGTAGCAGAGGTATCCCTCCTGGCTCTCAATGCATAAAGTTCTGCTGTTCATCCACCTTTTTTCATGTCAAAAGGAAAATCATCCTTTTGATTGATCCTCACCTTGATAGAGGACTGATTGCTGATTCTTACTCCTAGTGGACATGTTTTGTAGGAGTTGTACAATCATCCTGGTTGTATTTCCTCAGTTTGGTTACAAGAACAGGAGCAGTCTCATGGGCCCTAAGGGGGTCAGGATATTTTACACTTCTTGCTATCCCATTACCCAAAGAAAGAAATTGGATTGGCTTGAATCCTTCTTGGCAGTTCTTTATCGTGATGTTATCTTCTGGGTATTTAATTTTTTTTCTGAGGCTAGAAAAAGCCTCAGAAGTTAGTTTTTCTGAAGTTAGGCTGTTAAGTGTATTATGATGCTGTATTCCACCACTTAAAAATGGGTGTAGACTTTGACCTTTACAGCTTTTCAGTGATCTCTCTTGTCTCTTCCACATTCTTTGAAGAATGCCCTTAGTTATTATTTTGATTTGCTCCATAAATACCTTGTCAAATTTCATCAGAATGATTCAGCTTGAATACATTTATCTCAACCTCACTGCCTAACTCAATCTTCCCTTAGCTTGAATGCCACTCCTGTCTTCATCTGTCTAAACTAGTGTGATCAAGTCCTCACAGAGTTTACCTTTTGGCACCCAAAGGCGTAAGGTATTTTCTCATTTTCCTTAAAATTCCATAGGGAGGCTTAAGTTATAGCCAGTCATTTGCTCAGAAGTTTTTATTTCATGATAGTGGATGCTTAACATGTCTCATCCCATATTAAGGCAGATGGGCATCATCAACTAGATGAGGGAGTGGCAGGGAATAAGACCTGAGAAAAATCCTAGGAGGTACAGCAATCATCTGGGGAATGGGAGGTCCTGTGGTTTCAAGCCATGCCCTTTCTTGCCCCTTGTCCTATGCCAAGTGGTTTCAAGCCATGCCCATTGCACTCATGCTTGTGCAATGTTTTCAGCCCACCACGGTCTGAGTGAGAGATGAGGTTCAAGATGCTCTCCTAGTATATTAAAATTTTAACCCCACAGGGTCTGAGTAGCTCGATCTACCTGGAGTTTGCCCCATCTTTGATGCCAGAGTGCAAAGAGCAGGCACTAGCATGTGCTGCAGCTCTGCTCTGCAAAGGGCCAGGTGACAGCACAAGTGGAGGACAGAAGGGCTCAGCATCCCCCTGAGCACCCATGGAAGGCACCATCTGTGGGAAATGCCTCTGGTTCCTCTGTAGCCAAATCCAGGAAACACAGTTACAAGCAGACTGCATCTTCCCCTACAGCTTCCTGAGCTCCCATTGTAGGTTTCAGGACAAGTGTGGTAGCAACATTAAGGCAGATTTGGCTCTTTCCCTTGCTCTCCAAGCTGCATACCGAAATGTTCAGTGAAGCATTGCCTGTGTTGGGATTTCATCCATCTAATGCTGATGATGTATTTGTAATCTGTATAAAATCTCAGAGGCATGCTGATATTATGCCACCACATGAGTACTTTAATACATCATTTGAGAAGCGGCAGATTCATATAAAGTATTTAAGATGCTGAAGGAAAATTTATCCCAAATTCCCATTTAAATATACAAAGTCATTTTACAGTGTCTCTTGCAATCTTGCCCAAAAAACACTTGGGTCAAAACTTTATGTCAGAAAACAATTAATCAATTCTTTGAGGGAGACTGATCAGTCTCCCTTTTTACTTCATTCTTTCCCCATTACCAAATCCCTGCTTAACCTTTCATTCCTCTCCTTTGCCCATTAATTGAAAACAGTAGTTTTCTCTCCCCAAGACAGTTTTGACTGAAAGTATCAAAATTTAAGACTCTCATGTCCCATCTCAGCTGATATCGCATACCTTCAGCCCTCCTTATAGTCTGAGGATAGTAAGGGGTGGTCGCCAAATTGACCTATTTTGGCACCAAACCACCGGACAAAGACAAGTGCTAATGGAATAAGAATTTAGATAATATCCACAGCATATCTTAGCTGGTGCAAAAGAAGTAATGGACTCTTTTAAGATTTTAAATTCAAGGTGAGTTACTATGGATGCTGGGGGCAGATGGGCAACCACCCAGATTAATAAGCATAAATGACTTTACGCCGGCTGACTTTCTGTGTTATCTTCCCTGAATCAAAAGGGACTTTGGATATTCAAAAGATTCAACGGCTGAAATAAAAAGAGCAGTCCCATATGCGACTTCTTTGTCTGTGTCTAGTTTCAGTTATTAAAGGCAAAGGATAATCAAGCTGCTGAGCTCCAAAAAAGTGCCGAAAGCATAATGACATAGGATAGCTCATTTTGAGCAATCCATTCATAAGTGCATTAATACAACTCATGCACACTCAAGCTCCACTTGGCCTTACCTCAGCAAAACGGTGTCCCCTGCAAACACCCACTTGTCCACCCTCTGTTTCATGGTATCATTTATTTTCTACTTAATGGTGTTTGGTTTGCTAGGCATTACCATTAAAAGCATGATTGCAGAGCTGGTGAAAAGCAAATGCAGATGCAGGTAAGGAAGGAGGACTGGTTTGAATTGCTCCTGCACTTCAGCAGGGAGGAGAGGAGAGGAGAGGAGAGGAGAGGAGACGTTTTGACAGCCTGCAGCAAGAAAGACCCCTTGTGCCATTTTCCATCTCATCAAGAAGCTCTGCTCTGTTTGCTCTGTTACAGTTTAAAAAGGGAAATAATACACAGGAGCCAATGAGTAATACAAAAGCAATCAGTAAGTCTGAAAACTTCATCAAGACATTAAATGAATGATTAGTTTGCTCTCATCCGGGATAACTGCCTAAGCATTCAGTAGCAATAATATGACTCTGACTAGATAAGCAAGGTGGCACCATGGGTGTGATTGAACCGTGGTCACCATCCTTTGCTTTGTTCTCTACCTAGAAAACAGAGCGGCAGTCTCGAAAGCCATGACAAATATCCATCTCAAGGGCACCTGGTTGGGCTGCACATAGTTACTTTCAAAAGAAGACAATAAAAAGTGTCCTGATGAAGATTTAATAAAGGTAATGAGTGACACATAGAGGAAAAATAATGACTGGAGGTATCTGTTTATCACTTGCCCCCACGTAGCAAAAGCAGACTTCCAGTGAGAGTGGAACACCATGCATCTGCTGTCAGTAAAAAGATTTCTCATAAAACTAAAAATTAACTATGTAATTCCCACTAGGTATCAAGAGGAAGAGTTTGGTGAAGCTAATGAAAAGTGCTATGAAACAAATGCAGTTATGGTCTGTACTCCTGAAGGAACATAAAGCCTCATGCCTCACTCCAAAGCACCCTGGGGCTCTCACATCAATAATGGATGCAGAAGCATCCATGTTGCAGTCTTTGCATGGATCCTTGCAACTCTGACATATTGATCACTTACTGTATTCAGACCTGAATATTTACCTCCAGCCTATTTTTCCTGCTGTTTCTCATCTACGGCACCATTTTTTCCTCACTATCCGGGTTCAGAGTCCCCAAAAAATGTTTGCCATAGTTTTTTTTTTTTAAATAAAGCAGCTACCTATTCTTGTTTGTTCTCTGTTCTAATAGGCAGGCCTTGCATTCTAATGTCTCATCCTAATACTTTCCAGAAGCAATATTAACATCATAGAATATTTTCTGAGCATATGTTAAAACTCCAATTACAGTTCAGCTAATGAAGCCATACAAATGTTCAATTAAATAAAACATATGCAGTGCAGTCTACCCACCAAAGTACTTGCCTAGCAGTTGACTGTAATGAGATTATGTGGATTCCTATCAGATCTGCTTTTTCAAAGCTTTTGGGGTGACTTAATGACTTAGAATATTGCAAATTAAATTGAAAACAAGTGAGTGCTCCTCTCTCTGACTGCAGGTTGTTCATCACTTGGTCTCTCATTCTTACCAAGAACAAGAAACAGAAAAGCTTCAGCATTTCCTCTTGACTGACTCCCTTCATACTTCTTGCTCATCCTCAGGAAGGAAAAACACCATAAATTGTAGGGTTTCTTCTTTGCCTTTGTTGATACTAACTTTAAAAAATAGACAAAACTAGTCCTCAAAATCTTTGCTTCATCTTCAAAATAAATTGTCTTATTTTCCAGGCACAGTGTAATCAGCAGCTATAGGCAAAGTCAGCAAATCCAAAGCAAGTGATTTATGGAGCACATAACCATGGAGTTGGAAGTCTGTATACCGTAGATGGATGGGGATGCTGAAGCAATCGTGCCCAGTGGTATGGGTTGAAGAAAGACATTTGAACAAACACCAACAGACTCTTTGATTTCTTGTTGAAGTATTCTATGGATTAATTGAGACAGACAACTAAGAACCATCCTCCTGCTATTAACAGAGTTGTATTCCTATTTTTCTAATAACATTTTATTACTCTGGGAGAGGATATATAATCTTAGATTCCTCATATTAATGAATTTTAGAAAGGAAGCATACTAACTAATTATTAGCAGTATTCTATTAATGGTCTTAATAGAATAGAGCCTTCCTCATGGCAGTGTGTTGGAGTTGCAAACACGGAACAAAATGATGGATTTAGAGTCACTGCAGGAATTGGAACAGTCATTTTGCTCAACAGCAAGTGATAAATGAAGTTCTTGCTATAACTCTGCCCAAGCATCAGCAGGAGAGAGTCTCTTTAGACCACTGTAAATCATCACTCACTCAGCAATGAAATCACCCCACATTTACAGAGTCCTAGTCCCTCACTGTTTTGAAGAATTTGAAGCAAATTTGAGATTTTTCTACTTCATAGCAAAGACAGTGATAGTAGTAAGCTGCGTGTGAACATTAAGTTTGTGCATGAACCCACTGCAGGGCTATGTTTCAATTCAGTATCATCTTTTAATTGTGGTGGTTGGTAAATAAATTAGTAGCTTAAAGACAAGGTGAATGGATTGGCTCCTCCCAAGGTCCTTTGTTCTTTCATTATTGTGTATTCCCTTTTTGTTATTGCTATGGATTTTGTATTCCCCCTGCCCTTTCTTCCCTGTGTCTCCCCTTCCGGGTTGCTCTCCCCTCCCCGCTCTCCCCTTGGCCCCTGTTCCTGGCCACTCCTTCGGGTTTCCCCCGTTCGCCCCTGTACCTCAGCCCGCCCCTGCACCACCCGTGTGCCCTGAGACCATTGGTTCTCACGCTCTCTCCGCCCTCCCTTTCCCCATATAAAACCCCACGGCCCTCGTGTGTCTGCGTCTTCGCCTCTGGGCTCCTCCAGGGGCCGTGGCTTCTGGGATTCCCGATACCACCTAAATAAAGCTTTNTGGCTGAAAATGTGTGGCTGGGTGGATGCTCCTGGGATCCAGACAGGAGAGTTGAGCAAACTGTGGGCGGTGCAGTACATGCTGCTACCCTCAGTGTTAAGGAGGGGTGGGATGCTACAGGATGATAAGGCTTTTCAGGAAATCCATTTTGGCTTAGGAGCCTGAATATGTATGATACATTGTATTTTGTACTATACATATTATTTATTTAAGAGGACATATTCAGGTATATTATATATATATATATATATATCTATGATGTAGGTACATATACATATATAAGGATTATCATTATACATATATATAAGGATTATCACCACTGCAATCTCTGGCCACAATTTCACAGAAGTGGTAGAAATAAACATATTCTTGAGGAGTCAGGGTTCTGGTGTGTGCTAGTCATAGTCTGACCAAACATTAAGGAATTCTGAAGTGATGTAATTTCTAGATCTTTTATAGACTTAGTCAAGAGCAAAGCACTAGGTGCTCAAAGTAGCTTATGTGCCTGTTTCATGACATGTATGGATCTTTTCTGCTGAAGATGACTTTCAGTATCTAAAGCCTGTGCTTCCTTGAATACTGATGTTCAACCATGGGGCGCAAACCCATGGCAATCCCCAGTAACATTTGGACCCTACAATTTATACATACACTATTGCATTCCCTCCAAATAACCAGTGTTAGGACTAAGCAATGGCAGGACTAACCCCAGCAGATGCAGAGTGAAGTTCATTGTGGGAAAATGATCCCTTATGGAACTTGAGAGTGTGTCTAAATGAACAGAGTTAACATATATGATCAGTGTGTACCTCAGAGAGAGAAGTTAAACTTTCCATCTAGGACACGTCTCTCTCCAGATGTCCTGTTCAGGCATGGCTTGAATTTAGGCCTGGATTCTTGGAATATTTTGGCTGTAATGACAAGCATTGCGGACGTGTAGCATTCAAAGTGCATGTCGATACAAACCACAGCCCACTGGTGGCAGCAGTTCGTTAGGAGTGGACAAACGCTGCTCGAGCAGCAGGGGTCTGCACCCAAACACGTCATTTGTGGGCAGAGACAGCCAACTCTCGCATCTAGTTCAGTCTACAGGGACACTCCTCTTCCTTATCCCATAATGCGGGTTTCATGAAGACCACTGCTGTGAAATAAAACTTAAACTAAAAGCGCGGGAGCTTAATCGTCTGAATACCACGAGGCTATGCACAGAAGTTGAGACGTGCTCCCTTTGGAACGTTTGGTACCATCCCCAATTTCCCATCCATTCTGTATAAGGCACAACGAGTAACTGTAATAAGCGGAAATTGGACCCTTATTAATATCAGTAGCAAACAGCCATGGACTCAAAAAAATGGAACCTACCTGTTTTTACTCTTTCTCCTTCTGTGTGACATTTTGCATTCAGGTGCAAAGTAGTTGCATACCTCTCTGCATAAATGAGCTCTGCCTGCCTGCCTGCCTCCAGTGACATATTTTGGCAGTAATCCACTACGTCAATATGCATTAGTGTTACTGTTGTTGTTTTTCTTGAGCATGTGTGCAGTAACTTCCTACCAACCTTAAAACATGCCAGGGAATGCTTTTGTTTCTGTTAGACATAAACAAACTTCTATCTACGATAATGAGCACGAGGTGGAACTTGAGATGCCACAGACCCTGTTACCACCAGAAGCTGTGAGTAAAGCTGAGGGCTCCTCTTCTTACAAGGGAAAAGGGACACTGCTCCATCTGTTCCCATCACTACTTTTTCTGCCATCAATCATGTCTGTGGGTGCAAGCCTGACACTTGAAACACAAAAATCACAAACTTTATCAATTTTTAATCTCTAGCACTGGTCCATACATTTCTGTGTGGAATAAACTGAACACTCCTATGGACAAAGTGGTGCATTCCTGAGCCCCCTGCCAGCCTGTCTCAATGGCCCCAAAAGCAAAACTATTTCAGGTGAGATTGTTTGAAAAAGTGGGATAGTGATATAGCCTGAGAAAATCCTAAATACCAACCAAGCACAGGGTCCTTTCCAACCCACACAACCTGCATGTGTGGCTTTGCTTCAACAGATGTCTCTGCCAGTCCACACCTCTGTTTACACTTACACATTGTAATTCCCCTCCAACTTAAAAGAAAAATGTGAGAGAAAAAGTCCTGTAAGTTTCAGGAACTGTGTGGGTGCCAAGGACACACGGTTGTCAGGTGATAAGAGAGCTGTGAGATGAGAGATGCTGTGAGAGCTGTGCCTTTCATCCTCAAGGAGGTTAACCCCTCAATACACACGCATAAAGACTCCTAGTCCATGCCACCTGTGGAATACACCAGAGAGATCTAAAATCCATGGTTGTGGCAGTTACAAGAAGCACTTCTTCTCCCTTGCTTTTTACAAACTGGCAGTATAAAAACCATCACATCAAGAAAGTTTCAATGACTGGATGTGCTTTACTTCAACAACTTCATCCCTCCTTCCTTATCCTCATGTAAGATTGAATGTCAAGGACATTAGCAAGGTTTTGAGCAAACCTCGTAGCTATATTTATATCTTGTTGGGTGGCAAACTTAGTTTCTTCTATTTTATTCTATTTTTTCAATCTTTTCTCTTAAAATTAAACTAAGTTAAGAAGGGAGTAGTGTTGAAAAACAAATAGATAGATTAGATAGATAAATCCATATGTAAACTTTGAAAAACCTCACCTACCTACAAACTTACAAGAGACAAAAGATTGTTGCACTTGTATGGGTTTGGGGAGCCAAAAGCACAAAGAAGCTTGATAGCTTAATATGCTTAAGATGGTTTTAAAGCAAATGCCTCAGATATGGCTAGCAGCATTCAGCACAAGTGGTAGAATCCACCCAAGAAAATCAACATAAAGCAATAAACCTGGGGTGAGTTCCAAGTTGCCACTAGTTTAAAGCCAGCTCAGAGATAACTATATACAGAGCACGTAGTACAGGTGTGGCCTCAAGGGTAGTGCTGTTTTCCAAGCTAAATAAATTAGTCCTTCTGTATACTCATGCATAGTGACTTACGCTACTCTTCTGTGGCATGCCAACATGTCATAAGAATCTTGGCTGTGGAGGGAGGGAACCCTATTTTGGAATTACATAATTCACCTAATTAATGATGCTGGGTATATCTTGTTGCTCTAAAACTCATCCATGAGCATAGTATGACACGTGGGTATCCTGGGGATGGTCTCTGACAGGTATTTCCCAATTTCTGTGCTGTTTCTTAAGAGCAAGTGGACTGAAATCCTCAAAGCAGTGCCAAAGCCCATACAATAGCCTGGGCACTTTGACGCTATTAGTCATTGTTTCATTCTGAGTGTTTACTTCGGTCGTTCCTTTTTCAGTGGAACGCTGATAAGAATAGCTGCCTTGTCTTTTGTACATATGGATGTCTCTGTACGTTGAATAGACACTGCAGTATTTTGAATGGCTCTCTAGCTTTACCTTTGCATTGAAAGAAACTCATACTCAATAATGGCATAAAAATCAAGTCTTTTCATTTGCCTGAGATTTCTGTTTGTAATCTCTATTGACACCCATGCACATGCCATAAAATTAGCACTTTTCCTCAGCAGAAACCTAGCATTGCAGGAACAAGGCGCTGCTGAATTGCACTAGGAGAAATGGTTCATCGTGCCTTTGTGATGCATAATGCTGATGTTGTGACTTACACTCTTTCAAAATTATTATTTTTACTCATATAACTGAGAGAAAAGTTGCTGCAAAATTCAGAAAGTGATGGCAAGCACTTGTGAAACTTTGGCACAGAGATGCTTTTCTTCAGGCAGGAGATATGCTAGGGTATTGTTTTCAGTTCTCTCAGGTACTTTGCAACTCAATCACTGTTTCTAGAGATAGCTTTCAAACACAGCGTCCTCATATAGAATCATAGAATAATTGAGGTAGGAAAAGACCTCTAAGATCATGAAATCCAGTCATTAACCCAGCACTGCCAAATCCACTGCTAAACCATGTCCCCACGCACCTTGTGTGAAAAACTCAAGACAAATAACTGGAAGTTTGGTAGTTCCCTGCAAATTCAGAGATATCTTTCTGAAAGTTTGAGACATACATCTCTCGCTTCTTCTCCCATTATTAGAAATTTCAGAGCATGATGACAATAAATTCTTAGCATCCCTGAAAAGCCAGAAATGACAGCTGAAGGCCTCCTCATCTTGTTTGCTTTGTTATTGATGGTATGCAGGCAGCCTTCCACTTGCAGTATTGAATAGCCTGGCTTCCAAACTGTTGCGTTGCCACAGCTTTCTGTGCACATTAAATAAAGGCTCAGTAGTCTCCATTTATTGTTTACGGGTATAGGCAAGGCAGGGAAAACAGAGTCAGGCAGATTGTTGTGGGAGAGGAGCATCTGCTACTAGAGGGTATTTAGCTTCCAGCACAGCAATCTGAGCTTCCCAGCCTGACTTCTCTTCTCGCACTACTTTCTGAAAGTCATGACCTGTTGCAAAGTTCCCTTTTGTCAAGCACAGTTAAAAAGGAAATGCCGCTTCTTGTAAAGCCAATTAGCACCAGAATCTGTCCAGCTAGGACAAGCATTTCACAATCCCTCTTCCGAAATTACGTGGAGGAGGGGAAGAGAAGGTTCTCCTTTTAAAAATGTTGCTCCATGAATCAATTACCCTTTTTTTATTTTAATTGTCGATAGCACTTGGTGGAATGTGGCACACCACAAATATTGTGCTCTGGTGTTTGAACAACTGAACACCCAAGCCCTGATGTCACTGTCGACACCCTGCTGCTGCTGGCAGGGAGGCAGTGCAGCAAGTGACTGCCCAAAGGGATTGTCAGTTCACTTACACTCTTGGGCTCACTGCCAGCTCCTGTTTCCTCTAGCAGTATATGGAGTGAGAGAAAGCATCCTCTCTCAGAGAGTCAAGCATGTGAAAAGAAGATTTCACATGTGAAACTGAGGCCTGGAAAACAATCACTTGGCTTCCCTTTCTTTAATTTATTTCCCATATGATGGAGAAATTTGCATAGAGAGTTTATTTTTAGCTTACTAGTCATTTTATGTGCCTGGAATCCCATTATGAACAGTAAGTTGAGATGGGAATTAACCTTGGGTGCTTTATCACATAGATGTCACATGGTCCTTTACTTTTTTTTCTTTTTTTAAAATAAATGAGTAAACTCTACAGTAGAATTAGCATTAGGTTAGAAGATCTGTGCTCCTGATCATGTTTCAAAACATTGTTTGAATAGAGTTCAAGGAAAAGTCCACTGAAGTCAATTTGAGATACAGACACTTCCACTGACAGCTGCTAATATCTGATTAAGCCCCTGCTGCATGGCCTTGAGCAAGTTTCTTATCACATTTAAGCAAACAGGATCAGTATGTACTTACCTGGAAAAGCAGTGTTCATGTTTTTCATAAGGCTTCTAACTTGATCATACAAATGAGATGCAAGAACTATGGTTTACCACTTACTACCTTTCATACAACGTGAATTTCATAGAAGGCAAGAAAGAACTTGCTGCCTTGCTCTAGTTCAACCTGGAAGGTGTTAGCTGAAAACTATGTTAGCAAGGGTCCAATTTCCTTCTTGAAAATGGAATCAGCAATGTGCTGAAAAGTGCTTTCCTTTAACATGCAAATGACTGATAGAGTGCATGTCTAGCAGGGTACTACAACACCAAATATTTTTCAACTGATTTGTTGATTTTTTTTAAAAAATAATCACAGGAAGAAACTGCTGACACAAAATCCAATAAACCACTAAAAAATTTATAAAATTATCAGGTCATTAATATCCAAACTAAGAATTCCTAAGTTAGCTATCCTTTACAACTCACGGCCTAGGACATTTATTGAGGATGTCAGCTCTGTCCCATCCAAGTGTGCTTTCTTATCCTCAGAAGTTACTTGATATGGGACAGTTTTGCACGAACTTCGTTGCATTCTCCAATGTATCTTCCTTGCATTCTCCAAATAATAACAAACAGAAGCAAACATAAAAGGACAAGGAGATGTGCAATTTCTGTAGCTAATGCAGAAACCACTAATGCAAACTGTTATAGAGAGGATTTACTCCTACAGAAATTAGAAATTATTCTAAAGAATATCTATATTGCATTTACTCTCACTTAAAAATCAGAAAAATCGTTGGCAAAACTGAAAAGCCTGGGGCTGTAACATCATTGGGGATGCTTATGAACTGATCATCAGGGAAATTTCACAATTCCTAGTCATGAGGTTCAATGCCCTAAAGCGTCAAGCAGTAAAAGGCCATAAATTCATTTTACAGAACTTGCTCAAAAGCTAGCAGAATTAGCTGGTATCCAACACAGAAGATCCCTTGGGAACACTTTTTAATGTCATTATTACAAAAATCTGTGAATATCCCCAAATTATATGATATATTCCGGGTAATTTGTTTCCCAAGAGATTCTTTTGGCCTTCAGTCTTGCACAGTTCCTGGCTTACCCAATGTTCATCTCAGTTTTGGAGGTGGTCATGAACTGCAGCAGGAAACTAGACTTTAGACACCATATCTCCAAATGTAAAGGAGCTCAGCTTTAGGAAGACTGTGAGCTGACTGGAAATCCTGGTTCACTATAGAAAGTATTGTTGGGATTGCCATGGGGACAAGATTTTACCTGCTTGAAAATACAGCTCTGGAAATGCTATGAAAAACAGTCAGTCAAAGTGGAGAGGACAGCCATGAAACAGAGAAAGCAGCATCCCCAGGGAATTTACTGAAATGTATCTACAGTTCTCCTTGCATGTATTAATACTGTTTGTGACTCAGGGCTTTTAACTCACCAGCAATCACCCTCGCATCGAATACCCTGCTGGAGGGCAAGGAGCAGGGAGCAATATGCTCCACGGTTTCCATTCAGGTACCCCTGAAGGAGCAGAAATTAAGTGAATTCCCACACACCTGCCCCTGTATCCTCTCACACATCGAAAGCGAGCGTGCCTTTGCTCCCGTGCAGGGCTGCTGCCAGACAAAGGCGCAGAGATTTCCCCGTCTCCCTGTCAGTCAGCCACACGCACACGCACACATACTCCCCCCGGCGTCTCTCGGCTCTTTCACGTGAATAATTCAGTATATTTCCCAATTTCCCGTATTTGCAGAAACAGGAATCACGCGTCCCATACACTCCTTGCTACTGCCCCCTCCCCTACAGTCCACCAAGCCAGATGATGCTGCGGTTGGGAGCGATTGCTGCTAGGGGC
The DNA here is from genome assembly GCA_013398015.1 of Oreocharis arfaki. NCBI lineage: Eukaryota > Metazoa > Chordata > Aves > Passeriformes > Paramythiidae > Oreocharis > Oreocharis arfaki. Next base: position 49,717 of record VZRR01002317.1, read on the forward strand.
TGCCTGTTTGAATCCCCCGAGCCGGGGGAGTTGCTGAGCACATCTGGAGCAGCGCAGCGAAGGCAGGCAGCAGCCCTGACCGAGCCGAGGGCCCCCACAGCCCCGTCCTCGGCCCAGCCCTGGTCCCAGCCCTCCTTCCCTGCGGGCACAGGCAGACCGGGCGGGCGGTGCCAGGCAGGGGCCGCCCCGCTGCTCGGGAGCAGGGCTGGGAGGCAGGGCCCGGCGGCATCTGGCCAGGGCCATTGTCTGCTGGCCCGGCACCAAAGCCTGGCCTGGGGGCGTTGTGGGGTGTTTCCCTTCTTCCACTGCAGCAGGGTTGCAGGGGCAGCAGCAATGGGATTTTCCTTTCCCTGTATGGGGATGCAAAGGCAGCGGGGGATTGAGGAAGGGGCTGCGGGGCGCGCCGGCGGCAGCTCCCGGAGCTCTGAAGGGACGAGGGTTTCGGCTTTTCCTTCTTAATGCCGGCATTTGAGTAACGTTATCAGCGAGATGATACTGCTCAACCAAGAGAGCGTCACGCAGGGATGTGGAGCACAACCACCGCCCGGCTCCAGCCAAGCACAGCCCTCCGCCACCGCGGGAGGCGGCCGGCGGCCGCTCCTGCCCTGGCCCCGGTCCCTGCCTCTGTGCCGGTCTCAGCCCCCGGCCCGGCCCGGCCCGGCCCGGCCACGCAGCAGCCCCGGGGCGGGGGCCCGGGAGCCAGGGCACCGAAAGCCCCCCCGGCCCATCCTGGGGCTGCCTCCCGTCGGCCGGGGCCAGGGCAGGGACCGAGGAGACCGGGGCGATGCTCGGCTGCGAGTCAAGCTGAAAGCTGCGCGAGTGTGTGTGTGTAGCTTTGTGTGCGTGTACGCGTGTGCGCGGGGAGCAGGAGGGCTGGGCGATAAAGGGAGGGGAAGGAAGCAAGGGAGGAAAGAAGAAGAGAGAGAAAAAAAACTCGGAGAGCGGCAAAATGGTGACATCACCTCATTTGCATAGGCGCGGGGATCAAACCGCCCCGCCCGAGAGCGCT